>CABHPH010158817.1:1214-29739 GCA_902168325.1 Peromyscus nudipes | reverse complement strand
AACTTAAATTAATCCATCTATCTTTTGTCTCTGAGCTTTTATCTTTCACTTTTTCTGTATACCTTTTTTGACGTCTTTCTTTGTGGCCCTGTTCCTCTTACTTCCACATCAGTTCATCATCCAATTTTGCTCTCACCCAGAAACCTCTACTCTTCAGAGCCTGTCTGGCAGATCTGATACCTATCTTCCTTTAATTCTTTTTTTAACAAAACATTTTTATTTATTTTGTGTGTATGTATGTGGACATGATATGTATAAGTAAGAAGACAACTAGCAAAGTTATTTCTCTCTTTCCACCGTGTGGGTCCTGGGCACTGACCTCTCCTCCCTAGGCTTGGTAGCAAGCTCCTTACCCATCAAACCATCTCATCCCCCACTCCACCCTGCAGTAAGGAACATTCACTGAACTTCAAGAGGACCCAATTTTTGATTCCAGCATCCATGTCAGACAACTCACAATGGCCTCCAACTCCAGCTGCAGGGGATCCAGTGCCTTCTTTGGGCTCCAAAGACAATTGTACTCACATGTATATCCCCTTCTACACACACACACACACACACACAGAGAGAGAGAGAGAGAGAGAGAGAGAGAGAGAGAGAGAGAGAGAGAGAGAAGTTTTAAAGATAAATATTTTAAAAATAAATAAGTTGATCCTCATTCACCTGTCTGTCTCCATTTAGACCTAGGACATGAGCAGGGCCAGCCATCAGGAAGTTAGAACAGTTCTTTTTATTTATTATAAATTAATAGGTTAGAATTATATTTGTTTGTGTGGTGCCTCATGGGTACAGTGTAAATTAATTAGAGTGATTAAATCAGCCTAACCAATGTATCAGTCACTTGTATCTCTTTGGATGGGATGTGTGCCCAGTGCTTGCAGCTGGGCACAGTGGCTGATGCTCTAACATCAGCAGTGGAAAGTGCCACCCCCAGGTCACATCACCTCTATTGTTTTCTGAATGTGGGTCCTTGATGAGCTATGAAAGTTGATAACTCCTGAATGCATTCACGGTCGACCTCCCCAGCAGCCTTACACTGCCCTTCTTCACAGGATGAAATTCCCCACAGCTTGTCCTCAGAGAAGGACTTTTGGGACCTACTGTGCATCCTCATGCTTGTTGGCCTCATGAGTAAGCATCTTCACTTGCAAAGGCTTAACACTTTAGGGGCTTGCTGAAGCCCAGAGCTCCTGGTGTGGTGTGTGAATCAAACACATTATTGTGCAGAAGGCAAATAAGCTGGATTCAGAAGCAGCTGTGCCTGTTGGTGAACACATATCAGACAGATTCCAACACTTTAAATCTGTGAGCTCCAGACATTTTGGAAGAGGCTACTTTCCAAATATCTAGTCTACCAGCAAAGTTTATGGGGCTGTATAAATTATTTTCCCAAGAGCTACTAAAGTCTTTATATCTAACTCTTTGCTTGAAATAAAACTCCAGATTTATGTGAGTGTGTGGCTGTGCTTTGGAGGCTCCCAGACCTCTATAGTGAGCTGTGTGACCCAGGGAAGTGCAGAGGTGGTTGGGAGAGTGTGTGGAATGGGTGGAGTGAGTTTATGCCAAAGTTATGGGAGAGGCTACCTCTGGACCTGCCATCCAACAGCACCAGGGTAGTGCAGAAAGAACATGAAGAACAGAGTGGGTTTACTGTGTAGCTGTGCTTGTTAACACCTTGCTGAAGCCCAGAGCTCCTGGTGTGGTGTGTGAATCAAATAAGAGGATTTTAATTACAACTGGGCCATTAGAGAGTCAGTAACACAGCCTCACAAGATTCCGTGTGAAAGACACACTAGCTACATGGAATTAGCAAACTTCCTTCAAGGTTTGAGAGCCCAGACAGAGTAAAATACACAGCAGGAGAGATGTATTCAAACCCTGATCTTACTACACACAGTCAGAATAGCATCCTGTGACTGTTGGTTCTCAATAGGCAACTGAGAAGTCTTAGCAGAAGACCTGTTAATGATTCTACTCTTATCTGTTATGTACACACACTTAGATTTTGTGTGCTCAATGTATGTCAGACATTTCCTTCTCAGATTTTATATATGACTGGTTGTTGTGTAATATTATTTTAAGATGTGTTACATCTGTTTATGCTATGGGACATTTGTTTTAATGATGCAAAAAAGATGTGTTACATTCTTTTATGTTGCGTTTGTTTAATTCTGTGAAGCTGTGTTACTTTGCCTGCCTAAAGCACCTGTTTGGTCTAATAAAGAGCTGAACAGCCAATTGGCAAGACACGAGAAAGGATAGGCAGGGATGGTAGAGAGAATAAATTGAAGGAGAAAAAGAGAGAAGAAAAATCAAGGAGCAAGAAAAGGAGGAGAGGAGGACATCAGGGGCCAGTCACCCAGCTACACAGCCAGCAATGGAGTAAGAAAGAATGAAAGATACACAGAAATAGAAAAAGGTAAAAGCCCAGAGGCAAAAGATAGATGGGATAATTTAAGTTAAGAAAAGCTTGATAGAAACAAACCAAGCTAAGGCCAGGCATTTATAAGTAATAATAAGCCTATGTGTGATTTATTTGGGAGCTGGGTGGACCACCAACAACTGGTATTCAAAATATATACAGTGCAATTAAATAGTGTTTTTAAAATATTTATTATATTTTTTAAATTATATGTATATGTGTGAGTCTGAGCATAGTTACATACATGTGAGTCCAGGTGTCCATGGAGGCCAGCCTAAGATGTTGGATTCCCTGAGCTGGAGTTACAGGCAGTTGTGGGCTGCCCCATGTGGATGCTGGGAATCAAACTCAAACTCTGATTCTCTGCAAAGCTGTAAGTGCTCTTAATTGCTGAGCCATCTCTCCAGCCCCTGGATTGTGGTAGCATGGTTTGACTTATAGTGTAATTTGACTTCTGTCTCATCTAGCCTAGCCTAGTGGTATTACATGAAGTACACACTAAGATCTACAGTGTCCATTAAAGTAAGCCGAGTGCTATGGTGCAGGCGCTCTTAGAATGTTAATATGGACACACTCATTGTTCCAGGATGCAGTCTTCTAGACATAAAGATCAAGTCCCGGAGTTTGCTCTGATCTCTAAAATTCTCATCTCTAATTAAACCTAGCAGAAGGAGGTCATTTTTACCTTGAAACTTGCTAACAACAGTAACAGTAAAGGAAAAAGAGAAAGGGGGAAAAGCCATTTCCAGTGAACCAAGGAAATAGCTATAACCTCAAGCTATGAGAGACCCTGCCAAATCCTATGAAACTTGAATTATGGTGAGTGAGGGTGCTAAGCGCCAACACATGTATCTTTCAACCTCAGGCAGGATAGAGTTTCTCCTAAAGAAAGGGCCACAATTCTGAAACACAAATCCAATGATCTTCTGGTCAGGGTGATGAGGTCTGAGAGGGAAGGAGAGTCTGGGCATATAATATAGATATTCATGCGGCCTGATGGAAGGTGGGGCCAAACAGAAACCTTAAATGCAGGCCATCTGAAGGTCAGTGGTCTAGGTCATGCCAAAATAGAAGTCTTTGGTGAGTGGGGCTCAAAAAGACAGTGATTTAAGGGACTCTGAACGAGCTCTTCCAGACTCATTACTGCAGACTGTTGGTAAAGCCTATGCTAGTAAGGTTAAGGATGTAACAGTACAGTGTGGATTAATGCTTTCAACCCACAATCCTAGTGTGGATATTTCCTTATTCACCCATGAATAATCAGAAAGGAAACAGCCTGAGGCCTCTGCCTGCGTTGTGAAGTAGGCGTTGGTGCCTTCATTGAAAAGCTGATTCCATGAAGGAGCGCAGGGTGGGTTTGTCACCCCAACTATATCTCCTACATTCAATCTTTATTTTTTAAAAATGGCTCAGATTTATTGAGGAGTTGAAAGAAAAGAATTGCAAGACCTAGTCAAGAAAACTGGAACTCAGGGGAAAGTGAAAGGAAATAAATAACCTTAAACAGATGAATGTGCCATTGGGAAGTAGAAAAGAGAAGAGGAGGCAGGAGAGGAGGCAGGAGAGGCGCTCGAGTGCTGGGTACCAGGCTCACAGCTGCCACCGAGCCAGTGAGATTGGCCTGTCAGCCCGAGGAGGAAGGCTTTCTGACTTTAAGGTCTGAAATTATGGTGCTATTTATTAACTTGCCCTGACAGCACAACACGGTACATGCATCATCTTCACAAAATAATAACTCATTATCTCCTCGTAAAGCCCAAATGTAGCTCGGCCTTTTAGTAAGACAACAATGCTTATTAGAGTTGTAAATGTCATCAGTTTTCCTGTGAGGATTCAAAGCAATTTACAATTTTAGAACACAAATCCATCTGAACAATAATCACAGAAAAAAGTACCTTTCAGAAAGTAAACTGGACTCAAAAGAAGAAAGATGAGGTGGTAGGTAATTGGACTGGGTTAATTGTTGTCATTGAAGACAAACTTAGCTCTGCTTCTTCAGGCAGACTATAAAAACAAGGGGCATATTTGGACATTTGGGGTTATATACATTTTTGTTCAGAGAGCATGCTCACCAGGGCAGTGAATTGTAGGTAGAATGTGTGGATGTTTTGAAGTGTCTGTGTGACAAGAAGGGTCGTGTCTTGCCTGTAACTTTGAAAAATAACACAAAAACATTATTTCTACTGATCAGTCCTGTTGTGATATCTGAGAGCTTATTAACCTTAGCTGAGTGTATCAGCCAGGACCCAACCCTCTGAGGATCAGAACAGGACGTTCAGGGAGGGTCATTTGCTTGCAAAGAGCATGGGAATTCTGGGAAGTCTGACAGGATAGTGGTGCAGCCCAGCAGTGGCCAGCTACTGGACCACTGCAGCAGGTGGACAGCACTGGATGAAGACGCTGGCAGAAGGTTTGTGGTCATGAGAGGGGGGATACCAGGGCATTTCTCTGTCTGCCTTCCCTGCTGGACACCATCTCCAAGGGCACTTACAAACTGCTGCCTTTAGAGCTCAGCTTCTCGGTGATGCAGGAGAAAGGAAGAAATGAATGAGATGAATAGGTCAGCTTCTCAGTGATGCAGGAGAAAGGAAGAAATGAATGAGACGAAGAAGTCTAGCTGTTGCCTTGTTACATCTATTTCTTTGAGGATCTGAGGCATATCCTTGACACATTGCTCATCAAGAATCCAGGAAAACTGGTCAAGGTGGGCGCTTAGCACACAGGAACTGTTCATTGTCAGTTGTTGTGAGACCGACCTGGGTCTGTTCCGTGCTCTGCATCTGAGCTGAGCATCTTCTTAGGGGTTTTATGCGTCACCACAAATAAATTTCAGTGACTGATTTGATTGTGTTTCTGATCAGCGTTTGGCACTTGGCCATTTCTAACAGCAACAGATCTTAGCCAGAAAGACATGGAGAGTGTTTGCAATGGGAGAGACCGTTGTTAGATGACGAAGTGGAGTGCTGGAACCCGGCCATCCACACTTCTGGAGTGCTCACTTCAGCTTCCCCGAGTGACACTGTCCTCCAGCTCATGACTCTTTCTGGCCTCAATGTCAAGTCTGACAGACTTGCTTTAGCAAGAACAAAACCGTGTGAGCATCCCTCAGAATTCAGCGTGTGTACTAATCCCTCCTGTGCCCTAGCTGTCTGCGCACAGGAAAGGACAGATGTTCTCAGCTCGCCTGCCATCTTTAGGAAGACAGATTGTGTGAAATGCTTATGCCAGAGGTTTGAACCAAGTGCTCTAACTCCTTGAGAAATCTATTAACACTTTTAGCTTGATATTGTTATTATTATTATTTCAGATATGTAGATAGACTTGGACATGTTTAAGGCAGACTGAATTTTAAAGGGAAGAAGAAAAAATAACTGAATTTAAACAATAAAAATGGCTACAGCAGAAAACCAAGATGAGTTACTTGTCTTTGCAAGCTACTCTAGCTGTGATTCTTCTGTCGTTGTCATGTACTTACAAACAAAACAAAACAAAAGCCCGAGGGGACTTTTGAGGTGACGTGTCTGTCATTATACAGAGAGCAGACCTTGCTAGGAGACAGTGTGATGGGCACTCAGGTTGATAAGCGGTGTTGATAACTGACCAGGACTCCTTTTAAAACTGCTGTGCTGGAGCTGGGAGACAGCTCAGTCAGGAAAGTGCTTATAAAGTGCTTGCTAAGCCAACATGAGGATCCGAGTTCAAATCCTCAACACTCACATAAAATCTGTGCTCATTGTTCCTATAATCCCACCTTAGGGGATGCAGGAGTGGAAGTGACCCTGGGGCTTGCTGGCTAGTGAGGCTAGCCAGATTAGTGAGCTCTAATAAGTGAGAGACCCTGTCTCAAAAATACCATGGGATATAGTCAAGGATTGACTGCTGGCTGCCACGGGCAGGTGCACATCTGTGCATGTAAACTTGAACCCCCGTGTGTAACACACACACACACACACACACACACACACACACACACACACACAATTTGTTTTTAAAGGTACTGTTTGATACCCCTACCCCAGTCCTTCCTACCTTTATTTCTCAACTTTGATTTTAACTGCATTTGACTTTGTTTGGCTTTTCAGACACAGAGAAAGGACCCATAGGGAAGTAGTCTTCTGACCTCTGACCTCCCACAGGGGAAATTTCCACAGGACCATCACCATCACTAATTCTGACATTCAGGTTTCTTAAAAGTATTAAGTCACCCAATAGATTGTCAACAGTGTGAAAATTCTATCTGTGTCACACTGATTCCAGACTTGCTAGAGAGCCTATAATAAAAACCTCAGGCCATTCTTATCAGGAAGGGAATCGTGATTGCTAAAACCTCCTCATGCTACAGATTGCGCTGAAGCTTTTTATTTTACTTTTAAATAAAATTGCTGTACTGTCTCCATTTTCCTCCTTCACAAAGCTACTTAGAGAATATGCTAGATAAGAAAAAGACCCAGGATTCTACAACTGGGAAACTACTTCTCATTACTTCTTCTGAAAACCAGGTAAATTATAAAGAGAAAAGTCAGAACAGAAAATAAAGTTTACACTGATTAATTCCAGTAGAGAGAGATCCAGTTGGAAATACTTTTCTACAATGTGGTTGATGGTTTGAATGAAAATGCCTGCCTCCCACCCCACCATAGGCTCAGGTGTTTGAACCCTGGGTCCTCAGCTGGTGGTGCCATTTGGGAAACTTTAGGAGGCGAGGACTTAAGTCACTAGGGGCAAGGTTTGAGAGTGTGTGGAACTGCCCACCTGCAGTTTGTTCTCTCAGTGTGTGTGTGTGTGTGTGTGTGTGTTTCGTGCTTGTGGGTCAGAATATGAGCTCTCAGCTTCCTGTTCCTGCCATCAAGCCTGCCACCAGCACCGCTGATGGTCATGGTATTGGTCATGGCATGTTATCACAGCAACAGAAAAGTGACTGATACAGATGTGTTCTGGAACAACCCCACCAAACAGCATGACAAATGTGTATGGAATCGGGCTGAGCCGCTTGGCCTGGTGTCTCAGGCGCTTCAGTACATCAAGAGCATTGGGAGCCTCCTAACCCAGTCCTCTTCATACGGGAAGAACTGGATAAGACATTGTTTAACCGGGGGGGGGGGGTGGTCAGGGTTAGGAACTAGTTAAGGGTGGGGTTCCACCTATGGACCTGGATAGCAGACAAGCAGGGAGCCCCCATGGGGTTATAGTGTTTTCAGGATTCATACGAGAGGAAATGAACTGAGGAGGGAATGGATGAGGGTCCCATTCTGGAAGGCACTGCCAAACAAAAATTGGAGTGAGAAGCTGGATTCTGTCTTGTGTGGATGTTCCTAGTGACTTTGCTTTGGGGACTCATGGGCAAACATAGGTTCAGTCTAAAAGAGATGTCTAGTCTTAGATTAGTGGAAAGTTTTGCTGAGATATTTCACTGCATAATAGCAGAGCAGTTTAAGATTAAAACAAACAATAAAAGATTTAGGGGTACAGAAATGGTATAAAGAATGTGTTATCACAATAAGTCGACATTCAAAAAGGTCTAGAAGTTTTAAAATGTGATGCAAAGATGTAGAGTCATTGATGGCTGGGCTAACTATCTGCGATCGTTTTTGAAGGGACTAAATATAGATCACTATTAGGAAAGTTGTAATAGTGCCACACGTGAGCACAGAGGGACACATTTCACTTAGCGGGTTGCTGCTCAGGCTAGCAGCAGAGCCCAGAACTGCCCACAGGTGCCAGCTTTGGGAGCTTACAGAGTGCAACGTTTGCAGAGAGATAGAGGCTTTCTCCTAGACTCAGAGGAAAACCAGGGATGCCAGGCAAGAGAAAGACCAGGCAGGCTACAAACAAGGAGCTCACAGACCTTCCTTGAGCCTGGCTGCTCGTATTCTCCCTCCAGGTGTCTCGGGTGAGCCTGGATGTACAGCCAAGGATTTACCGTTTGTCCTGCCTGGGTGTTGGCCTTGCTTTGCTCTGGTTCTTCCTGAGTATTCTCCCTTTCCTCTCAATTGGGACAGGGATGTTTGCTCCATTTTAGTGTAAGCTGACATGACATTTAAAAATATTTTGTAGGAGTTTATATGTAAGGATGGCCTTGCATCTCAGGGGAGGCTTCAGACGTGAGTATGTGGGCGATCCTGAAACTGTAGGACTTTAGCCAGGGCATTCTGTTTGTATGCAGGACAGTTGTTCCACTGTGGTGGCCAGTCTTGATTGACAGTCTGATCGGATTTAGAACCACATAGGAGATTAAAAAAGCATGCCCTCCGAATGTCTGTGAGGAAAACTACCCTGGAGGTGGACAGCAGCACACAACAGGCTGGGGGCCCAGATGGATCAAAAGTGGGTGGAAGCAAGCCCATGAGGATAGATCCAACCCCCACGCCCATCTTTTGCTTCTTGGTAGGCGTTGGAATGTGCAGTCTCTGCCACATGCCTGTTATGATAGTCTGCTTGTCTCAGACCCAAAGTGATGGGTCCAGCCGACCCTGGACTAAAACTTCTGGAACCATCAGCCCAAATCATAATTCTTCCATTTAAATTCTTTTCTCAAGTATCTGACACAGGAAAAAAAAAAGTCTTAGGTCTTATTTTTGCAGGGATATAAAGAGGAAAGGAAGAATATAAAAAGGAAGTAGTAGCACTTGATCCAATGTAGTAGCACTTGATCCAAAGCCAGGTAGAAAATACCCACACCTGTTAGCTAATGGGGCAGAGAGTACAGAGGTCTTTATCGAATATGGTGGCTCTCCTGATCCTAAAGCTCCTACTAATTGTTTGGATGAAAGTATATGTTTTTGTTTGTAGAAAGCACAAAATTGAAAGAAAGAAAATGAACCTATTGATTATAATGTTGGGTCATATGCAGTCATCAAACTGTGTGTTAATGTGTGTTATGTTTGTGTATGTGTACTATTTTGGAGTGTATTTGTGTGTATGTGTATATTGTTGTACATGCGTGTATTTGTGTGTATGTGTGTTTGTGTATATTTGTGCATATGTGTGTAATTGTGTCTCTGTGTATTTGTATGTGCATGTGTATATGTGTGTTTCCAAAGCATGGGCAAGGGATGTAGCCCATGTAGCATAATAGTACTTCATGTGCTATTCCTTGGCAGAACTAGATCTAGACAGGCCTGATTTCAGGAAGTAATACCCAGTGTCCTCTGCTGAGGCTAGACCATACATCCCCCTGGGTGTATAGATGTTGCCCTCTTCATGGCCTCCAGGGAGATTACTAAGTCTGTGGCTTCACCACAGTTAAAGGATTCAGAGTGCTGCATTTGAAAAGGTTTGAACAAGTTGTTCCTTCAATGAAAAGAGCGATTTGGTCTTAGGAAGTGTCCTGCTTTAATGCAGGAATGTGGATAGGGTAGATGCAATCAGACATGCTAAAATACTCTTCTGTGGAGAATAGTTGGTAAGACAGGAGGAGACCAGGAGAGAATGTGCAAATCAGGTAAGAGGTGAGTGCTAACTGGTGAGTGGTGGAGATGGAGAAAAGAGTTCAAGTTCTAGAGAAGCAGAGTGGATCAGCTTTCCATCCATGGAACGCAGAGTGGATCGGCTTTCCATCCATGGAACGCAGAGTGGATCGGCTCTCCATCCATGGAACGCAGAGTGGATCGGCTGTCCATCCATGGAACACAGAGTGGATTGGCTGTCCATCCATGGAACACAGAGGGAGGGAAGGAAATGGGATGGTTTGGAGAGACATTGTGTTCAAAATACTGGCAAGCATGGGCTGGGGAGCTGGTCCGGCATAACATGCTTGCTGCACAATTACAAAGATATGAGTTGATCCAAAGCAGGCAGAAGGTATGTGACTGTGATCCCAGTGCTGGGAAGGCAGAGACAGGAGGATCCCTGGGACACCTGATCAGTGAACTCCAGGTTCAGTGAGAGACCCTGTCTCACAACATAGTACAGAAAGTGTCTGGGTTACTTGTTTCTTGCTGTGATGAAACACCTTGACCAAGACAGCCTATACAAGAAAGCATTTAAATGGGCTTGTAGTTCCGGAGGCTAGAGTCAATGATGGCAGAGCAGAGGCATGGAGGCAGGGAGAGCTGAGAGTATGTATTATTGTATTATGAGCTGTAAGCAGGAGGCCAAGAGAGGACTGCCTAAGTCTTTTGAAACCTTGACACCTGCCCCCAGTGACAAGCCTCTTTGAACAAGGCCATGCCCCCTAATCCTTCCCAAACAGCTTCACCAGCTGGGCATCAAGTATTCAGATACATGAGCCTATGGGTACTGTTCTCATTAAGAGCAATTAAGGAACAATATTCAAGGTTGACCCCAACACACAAAGATCACCTCAGTGTCATTTCTTGGGAGCATCCATCTTGTTCTGTTTTGTTGTTTTGTCTGAGGCAGAGTCTCCCATTGAACTAGAGCTAGCTCGGTAGCTTATGCTGACTGGCCAGTAAGCCCTGGGGTTTCTCTGTCTTTACCTCCCGAGTACTGGAACTATAAGTGTGCACTACTGTGTCTTGCCTTTTATGTGGGTGCTGGGGATAAAACTCAGGTCTTCCTGCTTACATGGTGAACCACTTAATTTTAATTGTCAACTTGACACAACCTAGAATTACTAGGGAAGAGAGCCTTAGTGAGGGATTGTGTAAATCAGATTGGCCTGTGTGTGTGTGTGTGTGTGTGTGTGTGTGTGTGTGTGTGTGTGTGTGGTGTGGTGTGTCCCAATGTCCAGATTGTTAATGGATATTGGAAGGCCCAGCCCACTGTGGGTGACACCATTCTCTTGGGTCCTGAATGGTGTAGGAGTGGAGAAAGCTAGCTGAGAGCAAGCAAGCCAACAACTGAGTGTGCATGTCTTCCTCTCTCTGTTCTTGACTGGATGTGACTAGCTGCACCAGTTCCTAACACTGGGACTTCTCTAACACAGAATTAGCTGAGGAAACCCCTTCCTCCCTCTGTGGCTCTTGTCCAGGGTGTTGGTTACAGCAGTAGAAAGGAAACCCGAACATGTGACCATGCTTTCCCCACTGAGCCACCACCCTGCCCAGACCACTTCCTTGCTGGACACTCTGCGGCCTCTTCCTCACCTCAACTTTGCTCCCATTTCACACACCTGGGCTCTCATTTCTGACTAGATTGCAAGTGCCTCGGGGTCCACGGCCAGGTCTTATTTTCCGTTATTCTCTGTGCCACCTAGCGTAGCTATCTACAAAGACTGACACAAAGCGCAAACGCTCTCTTCATGCAGATGATTAATCATCCTGAGAATTTTTCCAAAGGCACAGTCGAGTGCCAAGAACACATTTGCTTAAAACATGTGCTCAGTTTTGAATTGAATCTGCCTAAATGGTGCCATCTGTTCTCAGGCAATTTCAGAAACATTCAGATACTTTTTTTTTTTTTTTTTTACCTTTAAAAGGACAAGGGAATGGGCATGCCCACGAGGCCTAGAGACTTCACTAAAGACAGCAGACATGGGCACATCCAATGACACAGCACCACATGAGGAACATTGTCTGAGGTCTAAGGAAAATTTATCTAAGAAGACACCAACAGCTACGTCATGTAGAGAGTATTTATGAGACATTACAGAACTCGGCCATGGATTCCTACAACATATTACTGTGCCTAATTGCAAGCTCCAGAAATGTGCTTTTTCGTGTGTGAATCTCTTATTCCTTTGAAATGGGCACATGCTTCCAATTCCCACTAAAGGCCTCAGCTTTGCTGTTTCAGCAGCAGCAGCCTGGAAGGCAGAAGCAGCTGCTGACATCCCTTTGTGTGATTTTTTTCACGTCACCTGCTAACTGACTTCCGGTTCAAGCCATAGAATTTATCGTCACACAACAATGAAGTGAAACCTGTGTTTAGGTTCCGCAAATAACTTCAGCCACTTCCAGATCACCTCCAGTCAGGCTCTATATTTGAGTCTGTGGTTTTACACGCACGGCTATTTGCTGACCCACTTCAGCAGGAAAGAAAAGAGAGGGAGAAATCACAAGCTGCCTGGATTTGGGTCTAGTTATTGTGGAAAGAAGTGACGGGCAAACGCTCAGCTGTTTCACTCACTCACTGCACTGTAGGCTCCGGACCTACTGCCAGCATTTTGACATCTGTGTATTTTGCTAGTTCGTGTAAATCAACCATGGTGTGTACCGAGAATTTATATCGACAGAAAGAATTTCTGATTGAAAACACATCAACGTGTGTTCCCCCATCTGTGTGCACGGGTATCCAGACTGGAATTTCTTTGGTTCAGATCTGAATGGCTCTTAATTCATTCACATGAATATTTGTCTGGAACATTCTGTTGTTGTTGTTGTTGTTTTATTGACAGCACAATGCTACTGACTCATTGCTTGCATTTTTACATCATATTCTTTTCCTAGAGAAAATATAAACCCCCAAAAGTATAGAGAATGGCACTACCAGTTCCTGATGATTTCACTAATCAGAAGTTGCTTCTGGTGATTTTTAAATAAAAGCAGCAGCATTAATCTGGTCCCTGATAGAGTCCTGGTGTCCTCTGAACGCTCAGGAGCCAGGTCTCCCCATCCACATCTCTCTCGACCTTCTTGTTTTCTGAGCCCCCATTGTAATGACCCTCCAAGCTCTCCTTCCAGCATTGTAGGGCATTTCTAACCCAGAGTTTACAACTCCTGCACATTCCTGCCCCAAAAAGTGCCTTCACTTTTAAAGGCCTAAGGACCACAATCAGGTTTACGTACCAATGCCCCCACTTCTCAGGACCAATTTTCTATCTGTTGCTGTGATCAAATACTCAACAAAAGCAGCTCAGGGGAGAAAGAGGCTACTCTAGCCCACAGTTCTGAGCTCAATCCATCATGGCAGGGGAGTCATGGGAGTGGGAGCTCGAGGCAGCTCCATACAGGAGTTGGGGGGAATGCATGCTTGTCATGCCTGACTCTGTCTCACACAGTCCAGGATCCCTTGCCTGGGAAATGATCCTGCCCACAGCTGGCTTTTCCATGCCTATTAATGTCATCACAATGATTCCCCACAGCCCTGTCCAGGTGATTCTAGACTGTCAAGTTGACAGCCGATACCATGAGTCCCTTTGTTGGCCTTTCTCTTCCATCTTTGTAGAAGGCCACCACCATCATTAATTCTCTGTAGCCTCCTGACTCATGACTTCCTGTTTTAATAGCATAAGGTATAGTTGCATAAATAGTTGAGAGAGCCAGTATTATGATTAGGCAAACTCCATCACAACATTCATATCATTCTTAACTTTTTTTTTTCCTCCACCTTCTATTTTATAAATGTATCATCGTTTATGACAATCTTTTCTGAAGGCCACTACATTTTAACTTCTCCTAGTTTATCTCCTCTGTCACAGTTGGCCATTTGGGTTATACATCGGCACCAATTTCTTGTTATCTCGGGACACTGCATCTACTGTTCTAATTTATGTATCTCCTGGTACACCTTCTCATGACTTCTCTCTAGGAAATGCACATAGTGTTTTATTACTATGTTGTAGGGATTTTGCATTTGCAGTATTATAACATATTGCTAAATTTCTTTTTACAATCTCTTAATTTGTATTCCCCTCAGCAGTTTGTGAAAACTTCCATGTCTTTGTGTCTCCACCAGCCCTTATTTTCTTAGCCTTCATTTTGTATTGCTGCGGCCTGGTGGGCATGGAATAATTATCTTCATAGTTCTAAGGTTGACAGTCAGGGTTTATAACTTTGAGCAGGTTTTCTAATGCTCCTTAAGTGTTTTTCTGATTTCTTTGAGTTATCTAGTTCACTTTCTCATTTATCCCAAGTTTTTTTTTCTTGTTAATATTTTAAAGTATTAATTATCACTTTGGAAGGATTACAGTATGCTCATGTATTTTCTTGTCTTGGTGTCAAAATTGTGTTTTTTGTTATATATAAGCACTTAGTCCATTCTGTTATTTATTTGTATGCACAGTATCAAAAGTGATCCTCAATTTATTTTGTTTTACTGTGTGTTTGTGTGTTATGAACAAGCACATGCATGTGTATGTGGTGAATGCATGTATGTATGTATGTATGTATGTATGTATGCATGCATTCATGTGTGAAGGTCTGTTCATGTGTGAGGTGTGCTCACCTGCATGTTCATGTGTGTGTGTGTGTATATGCATTCATATGTGAGGTGTGCTCACCTGTGTGTGCATGTGTGTGTGTGTGTGTGTGTATGCATTCATATGTGAGGTGTGCTCACCTGTGTGTGCATGTGTAGGAACCAGAGGTCACCATCAGGTGTCTTCCTCTATCAGTGTTCTTATATAATAAATCTCTATTATTTCATTGTCTTTTTTGCCCTTCTGAATAATTATGTTTCCTGATAAATTCTTATTAGGCTATTAGAACTTAATTGATTTCACAATTTGATCTTGCAAACCCAGTAAACTTTTATATCTATCCTTTCCCGTGTGTGTGTGTGTGTGTGTGTGTGTGTGTGTGTGTGTGTGTGTGTGTGTATGGAGTATGTGTGTATATGTGTGAGTGCACTCTCATCTGTGAGTGTGGAAACAAGTATGGTGGTCAGGGTCTGACACTTACTTTTGTTTTGTGTCAGACCAGCTCTTTTCATTCCCCTGCTGCACACCAGGCTAGCTGGCTCACGATCTCCCATGAGCCTCTTCTCCCACCTCCCACCCGGCCTTAGGAGCAATGGGAAGACAGGCGTCTCCTACCGACCTGACTTGTGTGGGTTCTGGGGATTCAGACTCAGGTCCTCGTGCGGTGCTCTCGCCAAGCTGTGTCTTCAACCCAGACTCCTGCTTCTCACCAATTCGGTTGCGGATACTCTTGCATTTTCTAGACAAATCTCCCTACTTTCAATGCGCGATAGAATTCTTGTTCCCCCTTTTCCTCTACTTGCGCCCTCTGTTTAATTTTGGATTATTATATTGGTTGAGTTTTCTAGCTCTGTGTTGAATGTAGAAGTGATGTTGTGCCTCCTTGCTGTGGATTGGGTTTGCAATTGAGATAATGAAGAACTCCCAGAACGCACATTCCTACCACTTTTTCCATGATGGTATCATTAAGCTTTTCCCTGAGGTTGGGTTAAAGTATGGATTGTAGTCGGATAAAGAAATAAAGTTCTCATCTGGGTCAGAAGACTTAATATCGTTCTCTCTCTCTCTCTCTCTCTCTCTCTCTCTCTCTCTCTGTGTGTGTGTGTGTGTGTGTGTGTGTGTGTGTGTGTGTGTGTGTTGTCCCGTGCATGTGCATTTGGTAGCCAGATGTTAACACTGGGTCTCTTTATCAATCCTCTCTCCTGTCTATCTATCTTTTGAGACAGGGTCTCTCACTAATGTGTTAAACTCTACAGCCAGTGAACTCCTGGAAATCGACCTGTCTCTGCCCCACCTCCACCCTGTGTTAGCGTTATGGATGTACACAACCGTGCCAGGCTTTTCCACATAGGTTCTGGGAATCCAAGCTCGGGTCTCATGTTCGCACTGTAGGTCTTTACCAATTGAGCCACTGCCCTATCCCCCAAAGACTCCATATTTATCCCAGTAGGGTGCTTTTGTCTCCTTCTGAACAGCCCATCCACATTTGTTACCAGTCACTCCGCAGGTAACACCACGCTGAAGAGACCAGACATTTAGGTGTTCATCCGTGAATGTTGGCTTCATGGGCACACAAAACAATCTAAAATCTAAAAATCTTTTGATACTCTTGGAAGGTTCTCAAGTCAAATTATTATACTTTTGCACTTTCTTCTTTTCTAGACTCCCATGAACCAAGCTTCAACCCGATCACACTGTATTTTCACTGTTCACTTGACCAGCAAGGAGCCGGGCTCTGCTACCATCCGCCATGCTAAGCTCCATTTGGTTGACCTGGCTGGGTCAGAGCGTGTTGCCAAGACTGGGGTCGGAGGTCTGCTTCTGACAGAGGCCAAGTACATCAACTTGTCTCTGCACTACCTGGAGCAGGTAAACTGGGTGGAGCGAGGTCAGTTGCACCTACGTGTGCTGCACTTACATATGGCAGACATTCGAGTCTCTGTTCGCTTGTTTCTTAATTATGGTGAAATATGCATAACAGCATTTATCTTTTTCATAGTTTTAAAAACAGACTCTGTGTGTGTATGTGTGTGTGTGTGTGTGTGTGTGTGTGTAGAGTCCAAAAGAGGCCATTGGATCCTCTGAAGCTGGAATTACACGTGGTTGTGAACTGCCAAATATGGGTGTTTGGAACTGAACTGTGGTCCTCCTCAAGAGCAGTACATGCTCTGAACAGTTGAGCCGTCTCTCTGGTCCCAGTTTTTGATCATTTTTTTTTAAGTGGAGAGTTCAATGGCATGAAGTACATTCCCAAATAATGTGCAACCAGTCATTATCCATTCCTAGACTTTTTCATAATCCCAACCAACAGCTCTGGACCTATGGAATATGAACACTCCTTGTACCTTTTTCTCTTTAGCTTTTTGGTCTCTCTGACTTTGCCTACTCCAGATGCCACAGGTGGAATCACTCCATGTGTGTCCTTTGGTAGCTGTCTTGGTAGAGATACATAATGATTCCATGGTCCCTCCACATGGTAGCATGTAACACAGTTCCATTCCCTCATGGGATTTGAGCGTATGCATACATGCAAGCCCCTCCAATTTGTTTCTGCACTGATCCCTTCAAAGTCAGTGGGCTGCATCTGTCCCTTGGCTATTGTGAGTAGCACTCCTGTGAACATCCATGTATCTACTAGTGTTTTGCAGGTGGGAAGTGTTAACTTCTCCATTTTACAGATTGCAAACATCATCCCAAGGTCACTCACCTAGTAACAGGGTGAAGATTTGATCTCAGCACACAATCGTTTTTGTTATTTTGGAAAAAGGGGAGGGGTACTGTTGCCTTTTTATCTATATTGTAAAATGAGTGCTGGACGTGAATCCCGCTGCAAGTGGTCCCTGCTGCCTGCTTTGTTTGTTGCTTCCCCAGCTCAGAGGTCACCTGTGGTGATATTTTATTTGTGCTGAAATGTGGTGATACTTTATTTGTATGTTAATAAATAAAGTTTGCCTGGAAATCAGAGGAAATAGCAAGCCGTTTTAAGTAAACACAAAAGTCAGGCAGTGGTAGCACACGCCCTTAATTCGATCATATGGCAGGCAGGGTCTCTGTGTGTTCAAGGCCACACTAGCGAACAGAGTGTGGTGACACAGACAGACAGTGACAAGGAAGTGAAGTAGCTGGGCTAAGAGCCAATGAGAGGGCAGAACAGCAAGGCATACAAAGGCATGGGTAAACAGGAAGTAGCTCACATTTGGAAGATGCAGAGTTGGTGAGGTAAGGTTGGCTGGTGGCTTTCCCTATTTCCCTGATCTAAGGCTTTCACCCCTATATGTGGCTCCGTGTTTTTTATTTAATAAGACCGTTTAGAAATTTGTCTAGAGTCACCCCTGAGAATGTAACTCAGAGATGAGCAGTATTTTGCCAGCTTCTGGTAACTTCATCTGGTCAGTGTTTTCCTGCTATGGTGGATCTCTTAGCCTTGGCTTGGCTTGAGTCCCCCACACTCCCTCCTGACTACCACCCAACCCACTAGCTGCTCTACTTGTAACTTTTGAATCTGACTCTGAGAGCAAAGAAAACTCACCCAGATTTAGCTAGACGAATCTTCTACCCCATCTGTAAAATGAATGGATGGGATGGAGGATTTCCTGTGTTCCTTTCTTGTTCTTGAATGTTTAGCCTAAAAGATCGAGGGTAACAATGACAAAAAAGTCTCTTTTCTTTAGTGCCTAAGGAAACCTTTTGAGATTAGTGTCTTGATGCTTCTAAATAGTCACATGGCTGAAGAGGCCATGCCAGAGGAACCCACCTGAATGAGAGGACATGATTAGCTTCATTCCTGAGAACCTCAGGAATGCAGCCTTAGATGAGGGCCTGCAGGCATTGGCCATTTCAGTGCTTCTGACAAGAATCATCAGCTCTAAGCACTTTCGCTCAAGTATTCCACACCACTTATAACTGATGGAGCTTTTTGCTTAATCGGACATTTACTGGAACAATGATATATGCCCATAATGGGCTGTATTCAAATTGCCTTATTTCAAAGAAATGTGTCTATGTGTTCAGATGGCAGCATAGTTTTAATTCCCATTGTGTCCATCTGTTCATACAAAATTACATTCTTCAGCTGAATCAAACTTTCTACCAATTGTAATCACTCAGGAGAAACATTCTGCCCCACATCCAGTTCCTTCTCTTTCCACACAATCTCCTCAAATTCCTGACTGTCACTAGAATTACTCCACTCCTCACACCTCTTCACTTTACAGCCCTCGTGAACATTCATGATGCCTGTGTGGCCCTTCTTTTCTCATTAATTACTTACCTAGCAAACATTGATGATGATCTTATGAGGGTCAGCTTTGTCAGCTTGACCCAGCTGGGAGTCACCTGGGAAGAAAGGCTCAAGGAAGGATGGTCTATACTGGATTGTCCCATGGACATGTCTGTTGGGGATTGTCTTCATTAATTTCATTGATCTGGGGTGACCTAGCCCATTGTGGGTAGCACCATCCCCTAGGCAAGGAGTCTTGGACTATATGAAGTGGAGAAATCAAACTGAGCACGAGCAAGCACGCATTCATTCATTTCCCTCTGCTCTTGACTGTAGATGTTAAGTGACCAGCTATTTGAAGTTTCTCCCTTGACTTCCCCAATGGCAGACTGTAATCTGGAATTACAAACTAAAATAAGCCTTTTCTCCCCCAAGTTGCTTTGTTTCAGGATATTTTGTCACAGCAACTGAAGTGGGAGTAAGGCAGGTCTGTACGGTGCTGAGGGGCATGGGAAGAGCCCTGCCCCAGGGCTGCTGGTCTGAAGAACAAGGCTGCACCTCACGTGGGAGCTGTGAGAAGCAAGGAAAGGGGCGAGGAAAACTGGGCTGAGACTGAGGGAGCATGAGTCAATGATGCCTCTAAAATGGAGAACGAGTGGGCGGGAGCAAGGCAAGGGTGGGGTAGAGCAGGTCAGGTCCTAGGAGCCATGAGCACATCAGCAACTCGCCCCAGCCCAGAGGACCATTCACTCCGGGCTAAATGTCATTCATGTGTCACTGGCCCTCAACAGTCTGTTTCCTTTCCACCCACCACATCAGGACAGCTGTTAGCTATTTTCCCTTAGACCCAAGTGCCTTCGCAGGCAAGGAGGAGGCTTGGCATGAGGTCACGGGGAGAAAAGATACTAGCAAGAGAGGGAAGGAAAACAGGGTACGGGAGGCTGCAGACATGGCCCTGGACCGTAGGGTTTAGGCAGGCTGGGAAGAGCTGCTGGTGAGCAGGTGGGAGGGCAGAAGAGAATTACATTCAGAAAGAGAGAGAGCACCGGAGCACCCACAACAGTAAGAGCAGTGAAGAGAGAGGGGATACTTAATGAAATCGCATAACTCATGGACATTTATGGCCGAATTATCTCTCTGTATATTTTATGATGTGGCTAAAGAGACTGGGAGTGTAAAACAACTTGGTGTAACTAGCTCATCCATCCACCCAGTAGATAGCGACCGAGTCTCCATGGAAGCTGGGGGCTGTGTTGGGCAGTGGGTAGATTGCTGCCTGAGAACCAGCTGTGTGTCATGGAACCAGCAAAGCATAGGAACCTGTTCTCTTGATTTCCGTTTCTGTGATGAGCACCGTCATCAAAAGCAACTTAGGGGAAGAAAAGGTGTGTTTTAACTTCCAGGTCACAGCTCATCATTGAGAAGGAACTGGAAGAAGAAATCACAAAGGAACTCTGCTTGCTGGCTCACTCACAGCCCCAGTCTTAGCCCGGAGCACCTGGCCAGGGTGTGGTGCCGCCCACAGTGGGCTGGGCCCTCCTATGCTAATTACCAGTCAAGACAGTCCCCCTCCCCAGATAAGTGCACAGGCCAATCTGATCTGGGCAAACCCTGAATGGAGACTCTCTCCTCAGGTGACTCTAGGCTGTGTCAGGTTGACAGCTAAAGCTAACTAGGGCAGAACTAATACCTACATAGAGTCAGATAAACACTGTAATAGACTCCATATAAGTGGTGATAGTTAATCACTCCCTTTCTCTATGAGCTTCAATATAAGAGACAGGTGTAGAAAAGAGACTAGTCTGCTCAGCTGCTGTGCATTAATTGACTTGCATTGGTTTAGAAATTTCTCACAGAATTATAGTTGTCCTGCTGGTCATATTGGAGAGCCCCCACACCTGCTAGAACTCAGCCAGCCTGAGTTCACTGACTCTACATTTTTAAGTGATTAATATTCAGTGTGCCAGAATATTGTTGGTTTTGGAGTTCTTTTTATGCATGCAGCACTTTTTCCAAAGCGTTTCCTCAAAAACACTTTAGGCCACAATAACAGGGTACCCCTTAGCCCCAGAGCCTGAGTTCGAATGAGGAGAAGGAAAGACAGCACATGTACTTGTGCTCACTGGAAACCTCCACAAGTGCCCTGGGGGTGACCTGAGGTCTCCATCAGCCCAGACAGCAAGCGAGAAACCGCCAGCAAGCAGTGTTTACTCCCCAGCCCTTCAGAAATCAAATGGGGTTGCAGTCAGCCATCAGCCAGTCTCACAGCCCACATGGCTCCTGCCAAGTGAGTTTCAGTCACACTGTGCTCAAGAGTGAAGGTGCTGGGCCAGTTCCAGTCATAGCTGCTCCCAGTCTTGGCTGGTTTTTCAAAAGATGTTTTTCTGTACTCTTCTGAGGTCTTTAAAAGAAAATCTCCCTTGGAGGCTGTAGAGACAGCTCTGTGGTTAAGAGCGCTTGCTGCTCTTGTAGAAGACCAGAGTTCAGTTTCCAGCACCCAGGTCAGGTAGCTGACAGCTGCCTGCAAATACAGTTCCAGGGCGTCTGATGCCTTCTTCTGACTTCCATGGGCACCTGCATGTATGTACACACATACACACACACACACAAACACACACACACACACACACACACATGCACGCACACAGACACACTAACACAAATAAATAAAAATAAAATAAAGCCTTTTAAAAATAAGAAAAAAGCAAACATCTTAACCTATCAAGTAGCTGAATTATGGATACCAGCAGTTTCTAGGTCTTGATGGTATCACTAAGTGTGGTATGAAGTTCCATTCTCTGTTACTAATAGAATGCTGTAAGGAGTATTTTGCCATTGTATTTACATGTGGAATTCAGAGTAGGAGTAAACATTACAAAACAAACACACAACAATAACAAAAATTCCAAGGGGGCTGAAAGATTGTTCAGTAATCAGAAACACACACTGCTCTTCTGAGGACCAGAGTTCAGTTCCCAGCACATGGGTCAGGCAGCTCACAACCTCCTCTAACTCTGTGCAGGATCCAATGCCTCTGGCCTCCATGGGTACCTGCACTCCAATACATATAACACACACACACACACACACACACACACACACAGGATTAAAAATTTAATACAGAACTGGGGCAATAGCTCAGTTCGTAAATGCTGCTGGAGAATCTTGAGTTTAATCCCAAGAATCCATGTCAAATGGGAGGCGGGAGGACCTGTTGAGAAAGTTGAAATCCCTGTATTTGGAAGGTGGAAACAGGTGGATCCCTGTGGCTCACTGGCCAGCAGGAGTAGCCTAACTGGTGAGTTCCAGGCCAATGAGAGACCCTGTCTCAAAAAAATAAAAATAAAAATAAAAAAGGTGGGAAGAGCTTGAGAAATGACATCCTAGAGGTTATCCTGTGGCAGGCGCACACGCGCTCGCGCGCGCACACACACACACATACACACACACAGTGACCCCTCCCACTCCTGTGCCTTTCACTGCAGAGAGCATCGTAACACCGAAAGGAGCACTCCCCTCTGCTTGCCCACAGGACATTCCTTCTCTGGGTCACTCTTCAGATCTACTCCATGTGGTCTAGACTCACCGTGGTGCTCCAAGAGGCCTGCTCAGGGTCCTCTCTCAAGGAAATGGGCCAGGCCTACACCAAGAGCAGACTCTCCTGAAGATTACCACAGCACTGAATGCCTCCCGTTTAATAGCTCCCCAGAAGTGCTCTCCAGATCTTTGTGTACGTGCCTGTGTGTGATGATCTTTGTGTATGTGCGTGTGTGTGTGATGATCTTTGTATATGTGCGTGTGTGTGTGTGTGATGATCTTTGTGTATGTGCATGTGTGTGTGTGTGATGATCTTTGTGTATGTGCGTGTGTGTGATGATCTTTTTGTATGTGCATGTGTGTGATCTTTGTGTACGTGTGTGTGATGATCTTTGTGTATGTGCGTGTGTGTGTGTGTGATGATCGTTGTGCATGTGCGTGTGTGTGATGATCTTTTTGTATGTGCATGTGTGTGATCTTTGTGTACGTGTGTGTGTGATGATCTTTGTGTATGTGCGTGTGTGTGTGTGTGTGTGTGTGATGATCTTTGTGTATGTGCGTGTGTGATGCATGCATGTGATTTGTGCACATGTGGAGCAGAGGAAGATACTGGGTGTCTTCTATCTTCTCCATCTTGCTGCCCTGAAACAGGGTGTCTCACTGAAACAGAAGCTCATCACTTGGCTAGGCGAGGCTGGCTGGCAAATGAGCCCCTGGGACCCACCTGTCTCTATGTCCACTGGTGTTGGGGTCACAGGCACATCGTTTTTAAGACCACAGTCCCACTTTGGTGTTTAATTACTTTCTCTGGCAATTTTAGATCCCTTCATGGAGAGGATGTTGGGATGTCCATTCTGGTGGGCAGCACTGGAAGCCCTTCCGGCCCTAGGGATTAGATCCTTATTGCAAAGCAAACTGGAGCCTGCCTCTGGCTGCAGCCATCAATCCACAGGTCTTCTGGGGACCAGGATGTTCCCTAGGGAAGCTCAGGATGAAAGAAAAGAAGTCTGTTCTCATCTAACTTATGGATAAAGAAGTATGTAGCATCAGGGTGTTTGGCAGCCATCCTGTGGCTATGAGGAGGCTACCGTAGAGATGGGAACACGAACCTACTAACCTTTATGTAGCATAGAGCTCTCCTGTTTCCATTCCTCCTGACTGAGACCAGTGTGACTTACATTTTCTGTAACTTGCAACCAAAAGTGAGTTCACTAATATCACCAGGAAGCTTTATAAGCATGTTCTTTATGTTACCCACATCAATGTTCCCTAGAACAGAAATGAATATTAACATATCTTATGAAAGAGGTTCAAAGTTGGGAGGATAGTGAGATGCTTAATTGATGATTCACCAGCAGCCACGATGCTCACTCTTCCTGCAGGTGCCGGGAGGCCAGGAGTGGGTTTAGAATCCCTGGAACAGGAATCACAGGTAGTTTTGAGCCACTCAGTGTGGGTGCGAGGAATCCAACTTGGTCCTCCCGAGGAGCAGCAAGGGCTCTAACCACTGAGCCACTTCTCCAGCCCCATTTCTGTCATTTGTACATTGAAAGCTCTTGTTAAAATGACTGTTCTGTGCCTAAGTCTTGGTGTCTCCTGTGTTCTGTTATTGTCTCTTTTGTATTCACTTTAGTGAAAAGTCCGTTGTCGTGTGCCTTTCCTGCCTGGCTAACACCATCATCTGCCCACCTTCCCTCAGGTCATCATTGCCCTTTCGGAAAAACACCGCACACACATCCCTTACAGGAACTCCATGATGACGAGCGTGCTCAGAGACAGTCTGGGAGGGAACTGCATGACCACTATGATCGCCACCCTCTCTCTAGAGAAGAGGAACATTGATGTACGCGGTACTTCTCCCTGTCACTGGGTGGGGAGGTGGAGTTGAGGGGCCTGGGTGGGTCTGCACCTCTTCTGCAGTGCTCACGTGCACCCTCAGAGGTAAATACACCACAGGGCCCATGGCTTTGCCTTCTCTGCCAGTGTTATAATCAACCCATGTGGGATCCCGTCTCAGATGAATGGCTTGAAGAGGCCATGTTTGCCCATCTCCGAAGGCCTGATGATAGAAAGAGAGAAGGAAATCTTCACTTGCTCTTGCTCAGTTCCTCTGACTAGTGAGATCTGGTTATCTTAGAGCCATCCTGAGATCTGGTCCTGGACTCTCTCAAATGGTGGCACCCAGGTGCCTTCCCAGGGGATGGACGCTGCCGTAGGGCTTCCCGAGGTGGCTACAGAGCCAGCTGGGGTCTTGTAAGAGTCAGATTAACCTTTTGGATGTAGACACTCCCCCAAAGAGGAAAACAAGTCATTCATGATGCATCCCAATAAACACCAAGTCACTGAATGCTGTGAAAACTTCTCCTTTGGTTCATTACAAACACTTACTCTGTGGTCTTGCATGCTATGGTTATGACTTGCATGTGACATTCTGGCTTAACAGAGTCATATACATACCAGCTGCCTCTTGGGACCCCAGGATTGCCTATATTTTTAGCATTTGTCATTTTACCAAGCCAAACCCATTAAAAAAAGAAAGAACATAGTATCTTAGGGCCAAACTCCCTCATTTTGAGGCATATTTATTTATTGTGTGTTTTTACAGACATCTTACCCTTTAGGTATCTTTTTTTATTAATGAAAATTGAGTTTTATCTGGAGAGAAATGCCTTCCCATGCCATCATATTTTAAGAAGCTATTTTGTGATTTTTCTTAGGAGTCCATCTCTACCTGCAGATTCGCTCAGCGAGTGGCCCTCATCAAAAACGAAGCCGTCCTCAATGAAGAAATTGACCCCAGACTGGTAAGCAAATACTTGATTTCCAAGACAGGGACTTCTGTCACTTAGGCTGGCCTTAGCTTCGTTTGCAGGTGAAGATAACCTTGAACTTGTGGCCCTCCTGCCATCTGAGTACTGGCATGACAGGCATGCACCGCCGCTCCTGGTTTTCCTGGTGCTGGGATAGAATCAGTCTTGTGCTGTATCTCTGAGCTGCATCCCAGCCCCAGGAAGAAACTTACCATTTTAATTAGGCTCAAAGAAATATGTGTGTGTGTGTGTGTGTGTGTGTGTGTGTGTGTGACTAGCTGAAACTGGTTGTGGGGCCGTGGCTCTGTACTAAGCAGTGTCCTAAGTACCTGTATGCATTCACTGATTCACTGATGTAATTCGCAGCAACCTTACGATGAGCTGTTCCGGCTGTCTCCATGGATAGTGAAATTGAGGCACAAGGGTGTGAAATAACTTACTCATGGTCTTAGTGAGAGTGGGCAGCAGAGCCCGATAGTCGGCTCAAGAGATCTGCTTCATGACCCAGCATGGCTCATCCTGTGGACACACCCAGCAGGCTGACATGCCGTGGCTCAGTGGGACAGTACTCACCCAGCCCTGGGTTCAATCCTCAGAACTACAATAAGAAAAATACAATTATATTTATATTCAGATCTTAGCCTTTCACGAAACATCACTTTCCCTTTTCAGATGGAATAGCAAGTCATTTTTTCACACATGTCATAAAGAGAGAGAGCTATTAAGTAGAAATGTTTTATACAAGCATCCTGTTACATGTTCTAGAGTTTCCTGAAGGTTAGCTATAGTTTGATTCATGGAAAAATTAAGTTCTCTTTGTTTCATAAAAGTAACTCCTGCTTTATCAAAGCAACTATTTATGCAAAGAAATCTCAGATACATGATTTACTCACTTTGAATATATTTTTTCCTTTGTGTTTTGTAAGTTCTCTGCAAAGGAAAAATGGATCAACTCAGGCCATCATCAAAAACTCTGACTAAATCTCTCAGACTTGTCAAATTCCATGATTAAGGTTGTATATTTTTGAATCACTTAGCTTTTCTCATTTCTCTCAAAAATAAGCTGATGTGAGCCTTGCAATATGCAGAGTTTAAAATGTGAAATCTCACCAAAATATGATCACTGATCACCGCTGTGATCTAAATTCCTACTCTGTCACCCACCTCCCCCACCTGCCATCATTCCACTGAAGGGCAGAGGGGGAGGAAGGGAAGGAATAATGGGCTATCTGCTTGCCCTGCCAGCCTCAGGGAGACCAGCGGGTGAACAGGAGCTCCCTTGCACCCACCCTGGTCAGACCCCAGCATCACACAGAGTCCCAGGAAAGGGAACAGAATGCAAAAGCAGAGTCAAGAGGAACTGTACCCCTAGGAATGTAGTCAGTTGTCCCTGTCCTTGCTGCATCCCAAGAGCATCACTGTGGCCGTCCCTGCCCCTCCTGCATCCCAAGAGCATTGTTGTGCAGAATGAGAAAAGTCCTATTATCTGGAAGACAGAAATTAGTTCACAATTTATGGAAAACAAACATATAAAATATTGGAAGCATTTCTTTATTTTCTTTAAATTTTGTCAGGGAGACTTTTCTTTGAAGGATCTGAAGGCAGAAGATATCAGCATGTGTTTGATGTAGGTCTGTGACAGATTTAAAGCAAAGAGAGACTGGGAGCAAAAAGCTAATAACTGATAATTGCCTTGGTTCTTCCTAGTTCTGACTGACATGGTAACTGCCAAGTGCAGCTTGCTAGTCTCCCTAATAATGGCATCTAAAGCATACACTGGTGCTTATTATTTTAAAGTGTGAAACTTGTCTGAAATACAAGTGACAATGAGAAATTCACCCTAGGAGGCAGGAGGGCTGGCTCAGCAGTTAAGAAAATGCACTGGTGTTGCCAAAGACCCAAGTTCAATTCCCAGCACCCATGTCAGGTGACTCACCACCGCCTGGAGCTGCAGCTGCAGAAAACGATGCCCGGGCACCTCGGGCACCTGCACTCATGCGCACACATCCGCACACAGGCATAATTTCTAAAATAATAAAATTAATCTGTTGTAAAGAAGTGTTAAAAAGGGCTGGAGAGATGGCTCAGAGGTTAAGGAGCACTGGCTGCTCTTCCAGAGGTCCTGAGTTCAATTCCCAGCAACCACATGGTGGCTCACAGCCATCTGTAACGAGATCTGGTGCCCTCTTCTGGCCTGCAATCGTACATGCTGTATACATAATAAATAAATAAATCTTTAAAAAAAAAAAAAAGAAGTGTTAAAAAAAGCCACCCAAGTTATAACTTGCTGGGATTTCCTTGTCTTACTCTTGGATTTTAATGCAGAATCACCAAACACTAATACTTCAGAACAATGTGGTGATGGAAGGGACATGAGCTGGGCAGAGTCTGAGATGACTGGACATGGGCCAGGATCTCCCCAGATGCCTCTGAGTCCACAGGAAATCTGTGGGAGGCTTGGCCATGGTAACAGTAGTTTGGGCTTATCAATCTTTAGACAATACAGAGCCAGGAGATGGCTCAGTTGGTAGCGTGCTCATTGTGCAAGCATGCAGTCCTGATTTGACCCTAGAACCCACCTAAGAAAGCTGGTGGGATGCATACACTTGTCATCCCAGTGCTGGGGAGGCAGAGGGAGGATGGTTCCTCGGCCAGGTGCACCCCACACACATCCACAGGCACAGTGAAAACTATAGCAGCAGTCTCAGTTTAGGAGAGGTGGTAAAGTGAATGACTGAGTTCTTGTCAGAGTTCTATTCTGGGTGGCTGCAAGGTTTCCGACTGTTTTCAAAGGAGGCCGACAAGTAAAGCATGATGCCCTGTGCATTTTAACAAAGTCCCTGGAGCCTGTGTCTGAAATGCTCTTGTGATTTGGAGGGATTGTTGGTCTTTTTGATGTGCTCAAGGGAGCCTGAAACTCACCCCTATAGACTTCTGTAAGCATCTTTAGAATGAGTTACATGAGGGGAGGGGAGCCCGAGGCTGCAGCTGTCCTCAAGTGTGGACAGAGTTAACCCTGGGATGGAGTCACAGTCCTGGACCTCTGGAGTGTGGGCATTGAACCTGAGATGTCTGCTTCCCTCACTAACATAAAACCAGTGAAGAGGGAGCCAAAAAATGAATCTATTCCCCTGATATGGAGACACCATGGAGGCCATCTTTCATATCCTGGACTTCAGTAGAACAGATAGTACTTTCAAAATATTTTTTTATTTTATTTGTGTGTGTGTGTGTGTGTGTGTGTTTTGCACGTGTGCACAGGTAGATAGGTATGTGCAAGTGAATACAGGTGCCTGTGGAGGCCAGAAGAAGGCATCAGATCCCCTAGAACTGGAATTATAGGCAGTTGTGAGCCATATATCCTGGTTGCTGGGAACTGAACTCAGGTCCTCTGAAAGAGCAGGACTCACCCACTGAACCAGCTCTCTAGTCCCACAAGTAGTGTTTTCTTGAGAATTTGAAAGCCTTACCCCTCCTTCATATAGGTTTGAATTTCA
>CABHPH010158816.1:0-41282 GCA_902168325.1 Peromyscus nudipes | reverse complement strand
GTGTGTGTGTGTGTGTGTGTGTGTGTGTGTGTGTGTGTGTGTGTGTGTGTGTAACAGTGGCTTCTGTGATATTTAATAAAAAGGGAAACAATTCATTCTGCTGGAATGGGAAATAACTGAACAGACCTTTAAAAAAGACTTTTGTGTGTACTGCACAAAAGCACAATTCCAAATAGAGGGAAAGAAGCAATAAAAACTACCAAAGAGCAAGTTCATTCAAGAATGACTTTAAATGATCTAGCAATGTTCAATTAGAGCCTTAAATGGTGGAAGATTAACTATATATATGCACATAAATATAAATATATAAATATATGTCTCTCTATATACATATAAATATGAAATTGCCAAATTTAATTTTAAAATTTTCTGCATTAAAAACCAACATCTTGGGCTGGAGAGATGGCTCAGAGGTTAAGAGCACTAACTGCTCTTCCAGAGGTCCTGAGTTCAATTCCCAGCAACCACATGGTAGCTCACAACCATCTGTGATAGGATCTGGTGCCCTCTTCTGGCCTGCAGGGATACATGCTGTATACACAATAAATAAATCTTAAAAAAAAAATAAAATAAAATAAAACCAACATCTTTAAAATTATGTAGTCGGAGATCTATGAAACTCAAAAAAAAACTTTACACTTAATAAACTGTAAAATTAAGTGCTAGGCATGAACTGTAGACTAGTGGCTATGGAGTCCCCATGGGAGTGGACTAGGCCCTCTGTATACAGAAGATGGTGGTTTGGCTCGAACTGTTTGGGGGGCACCCAGGCGGGGGCGTCGGGATCCGTCCCTGGTGCATGGGCAGGCTTTTGGGAATCCAGTGCCTGTGGTGTGGCGCCTTGCGCAGCCTTGGTGCAGCTGGGAGGGGCTTGAACATGCCTAGGCTGAGTGTGCTGGGGCTCTGCTGACTCCCCATGGGAGACCTTGATTTGGGGGATGTGGGGATGTGGGGTGGCTTGGGAGGGAGGGCTGGGGGTTGAGAGGAGGGAGGAGGTGAGATCTGTGGGTGGTATGTAGAGTGAGTAGAAAATTTCTTAATAAAGAAAAATGAGCCGGGTGGTAGTGGAGCACGCCTTTAATCCTAGCACTCGGGAGGCAGAGCCAGACAGATCTCTGTGAGTTCGAGGTCAGCCCTGTCTACAGAGTGAGATCCAGGACAGGCACCAAAACTACACAGAGAAACCCTGTCTCGAAAAACAAAACAAAACAAGAAAAGAAAAATGAAAACAAATTAAAAAATAAAAATAAACACGGAAAAAAAATAAAAGTTTCTTAAGTTTAAAATTTAAAAAAAATTAAGGACTAGGAAGATGGGTGAGTCAGTAGTGATTGCCACACAGGTTTGGATAACTGTGTTTGCATCTTCTGTACCCTTCCATACAGATAAGCCAGGCATGGTAGCACTTATTTGTAATTCTAGTGCAGGGGAGATGGAAACAAAGGGGTCCTGTGGCTTGCTAATCAGTCAGTCTAGCAGAATCAGTGAACCTAGAATTACTTAAGAATTATTCAAAACAAAGGGGATACAAGACATTTTAATTGCAAAGCCAGAAATAACTCATCTACAGATTTTGCTGCAAAATACTATTCAGTGAAGGCTACCCAATAGAGGGAAAATTATACCAAATAACTGTAGGTCTACAAAAAGAATTGTAAATACCCAAATAAACAAATACACAGAAAACAACATAAATGCCCCAAATAAATGTAGCAAAATAACTATAGCACATAAGTAAACTTAAGTGATATTACCATATAAATATCTGTAAAAGTGTCACGAATTCAAAGAATATATTAACAATATATTTGAGGATAATTATGAATATAGAAGTCAAAAGTGTGACTGTGTTAACACACATTCTGACAAGTAATGCATGCACAATGCCCTGCTACATATTTAAATTTATATATTATAAAATCTTAAAAGATGGAGTGGGGCTTAAAATTACACACTGACTTACTATAGCAAATCTTATGTGTCTACTAAAATTCTAGTTTTAGTCTGAACTATCAATATTTTATTATGTACCTGTATAAAAAGGCATTATAGCCATTGGAGATATCAGATATCTAAAAGAGATATATTTGTTAAAATGAGATCAGGAGAATAAGATTCTCATATGCAGCTTATTAGCATAAAAGAATGTGAGGAGGTTTAAGGATCTTTCTCAGAGACAGCACAAAAAGACAACACAAAGATTGCCTATTGCAAGCCATGGGAACATGTTTTGGAAAAAAATCAACCCTGATGGTACTTTGACCTTGGGATATACAGCACAATTCTGAGAAAATAAATTTTTGTTGCTTAAGTCATACAAATTATTACAAAAGACCTGGAAAATTAATAAATTACTTAAAGCCCAGTTTTTTTGTGGTTAGGCTATTGGTTTATTATGGAAGAGCTGGCAAGTAACAAAAATGATCAGGACAGCAAAGGACATGAATTAGAATCAAAACATAATGTTAGAAGGTTAATTGTGTGAAAAGGAAATTGTGAAGAGATGGGAAAATACCAAATTCATAGAAATATGCTATATTTAAATCTAATGGTTTGAGCAAACAATTTTAATGTAATTCGTCTAAATAGCTCAAATAAAGGGGACAGATTAGAATTTTCAAAGAGACCAGATAGCATTACCATTTTACAAAGAAACATACTTAGAATATTGAAAAATGTCAAGATCCAATAGCAAAATGATAGAAAAATACAGTGTATGAGCATTAATTGTTCTTATTCTTAGGAGCTAACATAGTGATATTAATATTAGAGTAAATATATGCTAGAAGGACATTTTAAGGAAAAAGCATCATGCTTTCATAATGACATAATTTACCAGGAAGACCTTAACAAATGTAAACTATTTTGTATAGCAACAGTAGTTTAAATTTCATTAAACAATATCTTATAGATCTATAAGGAGAAATACAAATATATGATTAAAGATACCAAAAAACTTAATTTTTTTAAATTTTAAAGTTAATTTTTTAATATTAATATTAATATTTGCTAGGAAATTAGTAAGAATGAAGATATACTTACCATGTCTATCAGACAACTTGAATAACAGATATTTATATAACTCTACCCAACTAAACTAGAAAACTCAGAATTTGATTATATGAATTGTTTTGAAAGAGGCTGCAAGTGTCCAGTTCCTCCTAAAATTCAGCCAGCACCACACTTAACAGTAAGAGACAAAACAGCAAAGTCTGTTTTCACTAGTTACCAAACTCAGTGTTAGGCTGAGCACTCCATGGCGTAAGGAAATTCCTTCAAGTCTGTATCTTCTATGTTGAGAGATTGCTGGTATGTAGCAGATACTTAATTAATGTTCATGAATGAAAGAATGCATAAAAGCATTCTGTTAGTTCTAAAGCATAACAGCAGACTTTCTCAAAATAGATAGTGTGGGAATATATAAGGAATAAAGATTCAAGATAATTATAACAAAACTGAACAAATACTGAGATATTTTGACTCTCTCCATTTGTCTGTTTCACATAACATATGTGTAATGATGACTCTAAAAGGATTAATTAGCTTTTAAAATGTGTGATAAATTAACGTAACTAAATGTGTGTTTAAATAATATATTAGCACATTATTTACAAAATGAAGCTATCTAATAACAACAGCAAGAAAGTAAAGCTCACGGAAAAGATGTCAAAATGTCTCTGTAGCACAAGCTGGTAAAGTAATTCCAGGAGCCACCACATGAGTTTTGCTTAATGCTATATTTATTCCAATATTCAGATACATTTTAACCAAGAAAGTAATATAATCCACTTTTTGTTTATTTGTATATATACGCTGTCATAGTTACTTTTCTCTTTGATACTTTTCTATTGCTATGATAAGACACCATAACCAAGAAACCTTATAGAAGAATGAGTTTATTTAGGGGCTATGGTTTCAGAAGATTTTAGAGGGCACCCTCATGGCAGCAAGGGTTGTAGCAGGCTTTCTTGGATCATCAGCCCCAAATCATAACATAGAGATTTATTATTAGTTATCAATGTCCGGCCTTATCTTAGGCTTGCCACACTAGCCTCTTATAACTTACTTTAACCTGTTTCTCTTCATCTACATTTTGCCTCAGGGCTTTTTACCTTTCTTTCATGCTGAATCTCCTAATCCCCGTCTGTCTGTCTGGTGACTGCCTGACTAGCCCCAGGTGTCTCCCTCTCTTTCATCCTCGTTCTCTCTTCTCCCCCCTCCTTCTCTCATCCTACTTTTTCTCTTCCTGCCAGTTACACCTATCCCACCTCTGCCCAGCTACTGCTCACTCTGCTTTTTATTAGACCAGTCAGCTGTCTTAGGCAGGCAAGCAACACATTTTTACACCATTAAATAAACGCAGCACAAACAAATGTATCGCATCTTTACATCATTAAACAGATGCAGCATAAATAAATGTAATACAGCTTTACACAGTTAAGTTACACAACAGCACAGCAGCAGGCAAGCATCGTCACGGAGTAGTGAGAGGTCACATCTTGATAAATAACTTTCAGGCAAAGAAAGCTAATTGGGAGTGATGTGGGCTTTTGGAACCTCAAAACTCACCCCCTGTGACACACTTCCTCCAGCAAAGCCATAGCTCTTAATCTTTCCTGAAGAGTTCCATCTACTGGGGAGCAAAATTTTAATCTATGGGGACATCCCTCATTCAAACCACCTCATATATATATATACATGTAAATATGTATATATTTTACTAATGTATTAAAGGAAAAAACTACATGCAGATAAAACAGTAAAGCACATTAATATATTTCAAAGCACTTGACTATTTTCTTGTGTGCTTCCATAGTGTACATAGCTTACTGATACATTTATTTGATTAGATGAGAGGATTCAATATTACCCAGTTGTAAATTCCCAATGTATGTAGTAGACATAAATTTCAGCATTTAAGTATAGATAGTATAGATAGAAAAACACACTGATTTTTCTATAAATGGCATGCATGATTATGGAGTTCAGAACTCCTGAACTGGGAACTCTTTTTCCTGGTTTTTCATGTGTCGGGCCTGGTTTTTCATGCCTGTAGTTACTCACAAGGGAAGCAGAGACAAAAGGGTTACAAATTAAAGGCCATACTTACTTATCTATTGAGTCCAAGAACAATCTGAGTAATTAAAAGAGTTTGTTTAAAGCATTTTTAAGTTATATCTAATTAGCGTGGACATTTTTCATATGGGAGAGCGGCTTAGTGGACAGATCCTTATCACTTTTCTCATTTCCAGTGTCAGTCTTAGCATTCATGACTGGACTACCCACCACTTCCTCAGTATAAGAGCTGAAAGACTCCCAGGAAAAAGAATACTTGGAGGTTTTATGTAGCATATCCAGAAACTGACACCTCACATCTTAGTCATACGGTTCATTATGTCATTTTGGACATTCTAATACGTATAGCTTGACTTATTCATGTGGAAACCATAAGAAGAATAATGATGATAATGATTTGATCCAGTAACCACAAATTTCAATGTGGAGTATTGGAAATATTGTATCTTCAGTGTCATAACAAAATGCGGCAAGACTACATAACATAGGGAGCTCAAAAAAAATCTCATTTATTGCTGTGAAGGTAGCTTAGAAGTGGTGGCATTTCCACACACATGCATTTACACAGGATCAGCCCTGTAAAACTTACTGGCTGGAAATTGTGTCAAATACGGGCTTTCAAAGAGCAGAATCTGGTGATGGTATATGTTTGCATTCCAGTCCTCTTGGTAAATTCGCAAATGAGACAGCCACTCCTCTCCAGGAGAGTTTTTCTGGAATAAAACGTTTAGCTCTGGAAAATACATTGCTTCATTCTCTCACCATTGCATTGAATGACCTTTGACACACTCATTACACATGAAAATCTCATTGTGATGTTATATTCTCCAAGATATTGAGCTTGTTGCCAGCCTCTCTGCTCTCAAATCCTCCAAGTATTTGAATATCCTTTGGCTTTTCACTGCAAAACTGTGGCACAGAGTGGGGAAGGCAGGAGATATCCACTAAAGCTAAGACTTTGGGGCTTATCTTGAAACCCCCTGCTTCTGTGTAGAGAGTCTTAAAACCTAACAGAAATGAGGCACAGAGTCTCATTCTTTTATTTACAACACTATCAGTTAAACCAAGATAAAACTCAAATGCAGAATTTCACTGTTACTACTTCTGGTAAAAGAAATTGTACATATTCTATCTCTTAAAGAATGGGAGCAGGGTTTACAATACATTACAGGAAAACAAATGTTGGAGTTTCAAAATACTGTATTTCACACATGACTTCTGATTGAATTAGGGTGAAACAAAATCCTGGTTTGAAATCAGTATGTACGACAAAAGTATGACTTGTTTACATCTTTTTCTAAAAACTGAAATCATTCATGAAGGATGAGAACTACAGTTATCTGTGTGTATAAGTTTACATATTTGGTACAATTAGAAATTATATCAGTTTATGAAAATGATAGTAGTAGGTCCTCCTCCAGGGTCCAACATGTCTCCACCCACAGGTAGTTGGTTAGATTAATAGTAGCAGACACATATTCCTCTGACTTGTCAGTCCTAAATTCTAGCTAGGCAAATGGTTAGCCCCAAGTGCCCATATTAACCCTCTGGGATTATCTCACTGAGCTGGTTCATACATCTTACAGCTGGATAGCTTTCTTCCTTGGTATCTTTCATTGCATCATCCAATAATACTATGGGAGATGGTTCCTCAGGGAGGAAATTTTCCAGTCAGTTCCAGTTCAATTCCTCCAATAGGTTCTAAAGTCTGTGCTGTCTTTGGAAAGAGTCTATGTTGTTTTTGGAGTCGATTGGACCCTGTTACCATCCCCTCTGTCAACAAACAGCTGAAAGAGATGCTTCTTATGCCTGGCACTGGGGGAATTTGGTAGATAGTCTATGATTCTTTGGGGGAGCATCATCAGCTCCTGTGTGATAACTCCATTGTGTGTGTATGTGTGTATGTGTGTGTGTGTGTGTGTGTGTGTGTTTCAAGCTTATTTAGCTTTTTCAAACATTGTTTATTCCTCAATCCTCCCTGTCATCTGCATCACCCTCTATTACTCATCCCTTGATAGAGTGTCCTCATTTCCCCCTTCATGGCACCTGTGTCCGTTATGACCCTGTCTATAGCTTCTCCTTGCTCCGTAGTTCTTTTTTCATTTCTTGGCATCTGCAATTACATCTGGTTATAACTCAAATCTAAAGATTCAGAACCAGGATCGATATATTAGAGGGAACGTGTGTCATTTTTCTATTGGATCTGGGTTACCTCATTCAGTGTCATAGTTTGCAGTTCTAGTCATTTACTTGCAAATTTCATGATTTCCTTTTTCTTTACAGCTGAATAGGAGTCCATTGCGTATATGCACCACACTTGCATTATCCATTCATCCATTATCTATTCATTAGATGAAGGACTTCTAGGTTGTTTCCCTTACTAGCTATTGTGAATAGAATGGTATAGAACATGGCTGAGTATGTATCTCAAAATTTAATTAACATTAAAACCTAAAATATTTTTTAATGAAAAGTATCATTGTTTAAAATGAATTTGGTAATTACTCTTCAATCCTTGAAATTAAACAAGCTCATAGAACAATCTAAACATTGGTCATGAAATCTTCACTTCAAGGTCAATTCTTTGAAAATTTCAAATGAAATTGTTTTAAAATGTCCTGAATGCTATTTGGTTGACCAGTCCTACCACTGTGTATTTATAGCCAAAAGGAATTAAATCAGTCTTCTGAGGAAATATCTGTGCTTTCATGTTTACTGACTCACTATCCATAATACTCAAGAAATACAGAAAGCACAAATGTCTATCAGTTGAATATGTAAAGAAATTAAGATACATCTGTCACAAAAGAATGAAATCCTGCCATTTGTAACTACAAAAACAAAGCTAGAGATAATTAATCTAAGTAAAATTAGCCAGGCTCTGAAAGATAAGATTTTACTTGCAAATGGAATCTTCAAATATTGATTTCATAAAAGTTAAGAGTTTAATAGTGTTTTCTTAATCCAGGGAAAATGAAGGATAGAGGAGAGTTAATCAATAGCTACTAAGTAACCATTAGATAAAAGTAGGTCTGTTATGCAAAAAAAAATATTGACTATAGATGCCTTAATAAACTATACATTTCAGACTGATAGAACAGATTTTGAGTGTTTTTTTTTATCTGAAAGAAGCAGTAAAATCCTTATTGCATAGATATATTTACCATTGTTTAAATGGTATATTACATATGCATGGATTAAATCAGAGATTCGTGAGATGGAGCAGGGAGTGACAAGAAACATTTCTGGCTAAGAATTAAAGTTATGAGAAAAGAACTTTTCAAATGTCCTTCCTAGACAAGATAATTATAATTATTTCCATATAATAGATTTTATAATAGTGTAAAGGATAAGTGAAATGATCTATTTTAGATAAAAAAGGAAACCTCTAAACATAATATTAAATCATTGCATTTCTTGGCCTCTTTATCTTTGCTATTTTGCAGGTCTTGATATTGTTGATTGATTACTCTAAAGGAAATTGGATCTCAGGTTTCCTTTTGCTTTTCTTTTCTTTATTTTTACTGATCATGTATTTATTTATTTATTTATTTGTTTGTTTGTTTGTTTGTTTGTTTAAAGTCTCATTGAATAGCCATGGCAGGCCTAGAGCTGTCAATGTAGAACAGGCTGGCATCAAACTCACAGAGATCCCACTGCCTCTATCTCTAGAGTGACTGTTTTAAAGGTATGTACTATAGAACCTGGCAAAGAGGACTGGATGATGCATGGAACAGTCCCTGAGCCTGTCAGGTATTTTGATCATTGTATTTCCTCATTCTAAAAGGGGAAGATATAGAATTATTGTTGGAATGAATGTTTCTGCAGGTGTCTGGATAAGAAACTGATCATATCATTGATTTTTAGTAAAGCAATATGCAAGCAGCTTGAAAACAGAAAATAACAAAGACACAGTATTCACTTTCATTATCCTAGCTATCCCAGTTCCTTGGAAAGTTTACAATTTTTCTTTTGTTCTCTGAACTTCATAATTGCAAAATAATATGCAGATAATTTTCTTAAAGAAAAAATAAAAAACTGTGATTTATTGTAAGAGTTTAAAAACTCAATGACTAAGAAAATATGATTTCATAGAAATGTCTAAAGATAAATTTTTAAATATTTAAAGAAATATATACATTCATGTGAAATATTATAAAAATACTTTATAAATATAATGCAAACTTAATGAGTAACCATGGCATGAGACAAATATTTAAATCTTATATTTCATGTTGAACAAGTGAAAATAACTACAAATTATTATTATAACTGAAAACTTTCTTTAACCCAGCAAAACTGCATTGTTTCCAGAAACACATAGCTTCATAAATATAATGATACCAATGTGGACCTTACATAGTGTTCTTGGAAACAGAACCTTGGAATTCAAACATATTTTATGATGAGAATAGATCTGTAAAATGAATATCTTAATGCATATTTAAGGAATGTGTTTGATGGAATCTCTGCATGATATAGAATGGAAAAAATATAACACAGATTGTTATTCATTTATAAAACATTTAGGAACTCTTATTTGTAATGCTACTATTTAGAATGCAAATGTTCCCTAAAATGTTTTAGGTCTAATGATTTTCACGAAAATATTATCAGCTTAATAATAAATTTCAAAGTAACCAAGAGTAAAGTTGACAAATAGTGTAATTTTTCTTATCACAAATTACTGGTTTCAAGACTTAGGAAGGTGCTGACTGAATGGAAAGAAACCTCCACTTTCTAAAAACCACTGACATAGAAGAATCTGTGACCTTGGCTTTCATACTAGTAAACTGTGGGTCGAGATAATTTTTATACTGTTTTCAATATTTAATCAAAAACAATAATCAAAAAAACCACTTGATAATGCCAATTAAACTGTTATTTTCCAACAGACACACATAACTTTATGATATTTCTGATTTTTTTATTTTGATTTGTAAAGAAAATTAATCACTCACACATTCTTCATTTACTGAATTATAAAGTGTCAAATAATGACTGAGGTGTTTATTAATGTATTTCAACTGTTTCAGATTATATATCATTCTATAGTCATCATACTGTTTTAAAATTGCTGATCAACAAAGCATCCCTAAATGTAGACTCTGGGTTAATGACCTTGTTAATAAACTAATCTAAATGCATGCCTCTGGGCATCTTGTAAAGAAGACAGTTCTGAGAAAGCTGCAGAAGAAAAAGAAGATTTGAATAATGCATGCGTTTATTCCCTTCTATCCCCCTGCCTTCTGCTTGTAATGATATGTTTTGATAGTTGTAAATACCAGGGATTTATGGCTGAAAGATATTTCCTACCTTAAGGTATTTTACCAATCTTGAGATTTGACATATCATTGGATCATTCCAATAGCAAAACAGGTAAATTCTGTTTAATCTTAAGCTGAAAAATGGTAATGATTACATATAAGCTTTAGCAGAAATGATAAACATTTTGCAAAACTGTAATTACATTAATAAGTTTGAGCAACAGCATGTTTCAGTGAAACATATGAGATCTGTGACAGATATTAAACAGCCATTAACTTTTAAATAGAGATATAATGTTTGCCAGAGTATTCATGCCTTCTTCTAGACACCTTATAAAGATTTGGATGGTTTTTGTTTTGTGGTTCCCCTAGGTCTTCAGATTTTGATCGTCCTCTTCACTTCTGGGAAATAAATTAGTATTCATCACAGGAAAGGCAAACACTGTTCAATGTCTTCGGTATGCTTTAGCAATAGGAGTCCAGCAAAAGTGCATTGTTTTCAGAAACACACGGTTTCATAAATAGAATGATACCAGTGTGGACCTTACAGGAGTGTAGGTCTCTCACAGTATATACAAAGATTGCATCCACATCGTGAAATTGTCATTGTGCGATCCTGGGTGATTGTGAACACATTTTTTATTCAGCCCTTCTAGGTAAACTATAGCAAATCAAAGAAAGTATACCACAAAAGTTGAACTTGGTGAGTCAGTGAGTTTTCTTGGGTTTTCTTATGGGAGTGTGGTGAAGGATTAATTACAAGAAACAAAAGTGGCTCATAAGCCTGTTGCATTCCCAAAGCCCATCCCAGTATAGGTAACAGCTCATGAACGCTTAGGTTAGATCTCCCTGTATCATGAGAATGTCCTTCCAGGCAATTCTAGTAGTCTGTATCTCTTAAGCTCAGTTGGTCTACATGTGTCTATCTGCAGTTCTTACTGCAGATAGAGGCTTTGGAAGTAGTGGTGGACTGAATCAGGTCAGGTTCAGAGACTTCTTGTCACTTCTGAGTTACTTCCTGAGTATAAGGAGCTTCCCTGGAGGATGGAATGTTTCACCCCCTTTAGAACATTCTGAGTTCTGTTGAGCTCTCCATGATGGAAGATTTTTGTCTTAGAGGAAATTACTAGATGGCATTGACTCATATTCATCTAATGCTGTATTCCTTTCCACAAATTAGTCACCTATCTAGAATAGTGTTAAGAGGCTGGATAGCACAGAGACTTAGAATAGGAAAGAAAAATCAATAACATTATTCCTGATGATATTCTGCTATACTTATAGATTTGTGCCCAGCCTAATCGTCATCAGAGAAGCTTCTTCCAGCATTTGATGAAGCAGATGCAGAGACTCCTTGCCAAACACTAGGTAGAGGGAGCCAAAATTGGAGATCTCCATTGGGTCCCTCCATGTGGAGCTCAGGGAACTCCACAGAAGATGGGGAGGAAACAATGTAGGAGCCAGAGGTGTTGAGGGCATAAGGAGAACACAGTCCATAGAATCAACTAAGCAGGACTCATAGTGGCTAAGAGACTGAAGCTCCAATCCCAGAGCTTGCATGTATCTGGGATAGGTCCTCTCTCTCTCTCTCTCTCTCTCTCTCTCTCTATATATATATATATATATATATATATATATATATATATATATATATATAATGGCTGTTAGCTTGGTGGTTTTGTGGGACTCCTAACGATGGCAGTGGGGGTGTGTCTCACTCTTTTGCCTGCTCTTGGGACCTTTTCCTCTTACTGGGTTGCTTCTTCCAGCCCTGATAGGATGGTTTGTGCCTAGTCTTATTATCTCTTGTTTTGCCATGTTCATTTGATATCCGTGGGAGGTCTGCTCTTTTCTGAAGGGAAAAAGAGGAGTGGATCAGGGGAGGGATACTAGTAGTCTACTCTCAGTTTTTGCCACACAAACATTGCTGTGCTACCATTAAAACAAGCTATCAAATGAGATGCTGGTTAGATGTTATCTAGTTATGTATCTTTACTGTGAACAATGGCTTCCAGTACTTTTGTCGTATGCTTGGAGATAGAAGGAAGGAACAGGTTCTTCCTTCAATAAGGGTGGACATACAGGCTGTGGGTACTAGGAAATGGAAACAATTTGGGGCGCTGAGTATTCAAAATCCAGTCTCCTTACTGGAATCTGATGAAAGTGACAGAACATCTTCACTGTAGCTACAGACACCATCCTGGGTTTTCATTACCTTCATGCATGAACCATCAAATATCATATGTAATGTAAAGAACATGGTCTCTGGTTCCTTGTGTCATTCCCAGTGATCCATCCATGCTTAGAGCATATTATAGTATTTCCTACTACTAACATTTTAGCCTTTCATACCCTCTTTTACTTAAGATTCATACTCTTACCAATCAAATTAAGCTCCTAAGTAACCCGTTCACAGACATTTTATGCCCATTCCATCATAATATAGGGGCTAGTTTAGTTTCTCACATACAAAGTGGTTAATCCTGTCAGTATTTTACTCACCATAGTTGAATTTTAATTCATTTCTTTTAATTATGTCTTATGTATTTTAGACTATAATAGCCATGGCAATATGATTTCCCCCACTTCAAACACAGGGCCTACTATGCATTAGGATGGAATAAATATTATTCACTAAATTGATGAGATGAGTCACAGACTTAGGACTAAAATTTACTATTGATTTTCTACTTCATCTTCTTCATTGTTATTTATCTTTAAGACCTTGAAGTATATCTTATCAATCTGTGGCCTTCCTTATTACGAACAATTCGGTCTTATTTTTTGTTTCTTTGACCTCTGCTTCTCATTAGCTGTGATTTTTGCTCCAAGGCCTAAATGAAAAACAGAAATCTCTCCTTAGAAAAATATTTTAACTTTCTGAAAATATTCTCACTAAGAAAATGTCTTCTGAATTTTTTAAAACATTGTTTACTTTATACTTTTATGATTAAGTGACTTTATAAAAGTTTTTTTAAGATGAGCAATGTAAAATATGTTCCTTTTTCATTAATATGTCAGTTTATTATGTGTCGGTTCTACATTTTTTTAGGAACAGGGGATTTGGGCAGAGTGGTTGACATAGAAACAAGACAAATTATGTATTTCAACTTAATCCTAGGTTGGTTACTAGGTAACCGTATGGAGAATAGAAATAAAGGTCATAAAAACGACTAGGAAAGACACAAGAATAATCAGTTAACAGCATTGTCTCTCAGTTACATTAAATATAAATAAGGAGCATTTTTATATTAAATGAGGAAGGCAAAGTCGTCTAGTTTAAACACAGGGAAAAACATGATATTAAAAGACTCAAAGAAAAATCAAGATGCTGAAAGATAAAAAAAGTTCAGTTTTTCCTTAAGAAGTCTCTCAGTCAAATGTGACATAACCTATCAGACATACCCACAAATGATGAAAAGTTCAGCACATAAACTAAGGGTTAAAGAATATGTTTTGGATTTTAGGTTAGCATCCCCCACCAAAAAATGTCAAATACAAAGTATATCTGTATGAGCTTGTTTTATTAATAGTGAATTCCTTTTTTTACAAAATAAATAGTATATTAACAGATGAAATTTTAACTAGGTAATTCCTTGAAATGAAAAAATTCATTATTACATGCTAAAAATCTCACTGTACACATTCATCAGGCAACTGATGCATCCAGGTGTACCCTAAAATCACAGGCATTAAAATCCTAGTGCTGATGTTGTAGAAACTGTTTTCAAATATTCGTAATTTTTGGTGATTTAAATGTTCTTCACAAACTTTAAGGAAATAGAAAAGAGTAAACTAACCATATTAAAATTATTTAAAATATTTACACTTAAAACTATATTGCCCTTGGATCCAAGTAAATAGAAGAATGTAAGAACTCTGTTCTTACCCTGGCATGTCAAGAGCATCCTCCATTGACTGGCTTCCTCATCTGATAACACAGTAATAATTTCTTACCTTGAAGACTACTCAAACTCCCCAATGACCCCAAACTCACACAAAAGTTGTCTGATAAATGCAATAGGCTTCAACTGGCAAGGTTATCTTTAGTATATAACTATGCTCCACTTTTAATAGAATGACCTGGAAGGTCAAACATTTCTTGGGACTAATATGCTATTTCTACAAAACCTAAGTAGAACATGTACCACTTTATTTTTTCTTTGTACTATTAATATCTTTTTATTAAAATTATTTATTCTCTCATTTAAGTCATCAAAAGCCAATATTAGTTCAAAACTCCAGTTACTAAATCCAACGTGAAAAGAAAAAAAATTACTCACATTTCCATGCATGCTCTCAGTTAAAACTTGTAGTTTGGGACATCATTAAAAGAACAAAGCAATATCTTTGGTGGAATAATTGGAAGCTTGAGTTCATGGAAAGAAAGAAGGGTGATGCTCCATCAAGAATGATGATGTGACCAATGCTAGATAAAACTATGTATGCATCACCAGTACTGTTGTGGTAAAAGGGGTTCCTAGAAGACATACTTTGTGAACAAGAATATTGCTCTTTTTTTATGATATAGTGAAACATAAACTGAGTGGGAAATACTGTCTTTGGCAGTGGAGAAATTCAGCAATATATATTAAACCCCAAAAGGAAAAACAGGATATGAACACCATGAAAACTATCCTTGTGCATGGGTTGAACCACATATAAATGTCAATGATAACTCTTTAATAATTATTTTGAATTTTCTTAATTTACAAATATGTGGTCCAAAAGCTGCTGCTACCAAGGCTGATAATCTGAGTTCAATCCTCAGGTACACATAGTGGAAGAAGGGATCTGACATTTTTAAGTAGTCACCTTACATTTTCAGGAATGCTGTGTTATGATTATCTCAACACCCCCCACTCCGACTTACACACACAGAATAATTATTTTAATATTTTAAAGTAAGATATTTCACACACTTCAATTTTGTGCAAAAAACACTTTTATCACTCATAAAATAATCCCTTACACACTAACTGATCACACAGTTCCAAAACTATACCAGATCCTTGAAACTATCACTTTATTGTTAAAGCATTGCCGAATTTAAAAAGACATTTCATAGAGATAGAATTATGCATTGTTTGGGCATTTTCTCTGAATCCTTTTACTCATAACGCTTTTAGGGTTCAGTCATGTTATAATAAGTGCTAGTACCTCATATCTTTATTTGGTGATAAAAGTCCATTCATTAGTGAGCTATTATGTTTCTTTTTTCTTTTTAAAAACATTTTTAAAATTTTTTTAATTAAGAAAATTTCTGTTCATCCTGCAGATGAATGGAATATCAGTCACAGATTCCCCTGTCCTCCATCCTCTTACCCCTCAGTCCCCCCAACCCACCCTGCATTCCCACATTCCCACCTCCTCCAAGGCAAGGTCTCCCATGGGGAGTCAGCAGAGCCTGGCAAGTTCAGTTGAGGCAGATCTAAGCCCCTCCTCCTTGCACGAAGGCTATCCAAAGTGTCTCATCAATTTATAAGTTCATATATAATTGGGTTATTTCCATTTTTGCCTATTCTCAATAATGAGGATAATTCCAATAAGATTTTTGTCAATATATATGTCTCAAATATAACACACACACACATACATATATACATATTGTATTATATACATATGTATACTTATAATATTAAAATAAATCTGTACTTATTTGCTTAGTAGTCATACTGTTTGATGAAATGGCTTCAAATACACACCAGTAACAAATCATGATTCTCAATTTTTAAACATGCTCCCCGTTATTTATTATATAGTCAGTGGAACCTAGTGAATGGAGCCAATAAATGAGGTAGACTAAAGTCTCATGCAATAGGCAACTTATTCAGAGCATCAGACAATTTATTCTCTGAGGGTTAAAAAGAATCACATAATTAAAGTGTTAAGTCACAAGGTCAAACCACACATGATAAAAATATGCTTTTCCATAGAGGCATAAAATAATAACAGCTGAGGTAAACTCACTTCAATTTGTGACAACTTGGAGGAACACAAAAACACATTCAAAAACAATTCTTTGTTTTGAAGAAATCAAAGTCACAAAATTCTTGCCTTGTTTTCTTGGAGTTTTCTCACAAACACTCAAAATTCTTAAGAGTGCATTTTGGACTGTGTTCTGACATTATGCCAGGGGCAAATATCTATAGAAGATAGACAAATAGATAATATATAATATATAAACATATGACAGACAGATTGATGAAAAAATGATAGTTGTACAAGTATCTGTATGTATTTGTGTATGTGTATGTTTTTTGTTTCTTTATCCAATCAATACTGAATAATTTTGTGTAGATAGTGTCCAGTAATATTTTAATTATATTTTAGTTCTTTTACTATTATTGTTGCTTTCCCAGTAGATGCTCTAGAATTATAATCAGCCTTTTAACTTATAATAAGTTAGTTCATATGTTCAATGACTTTTGTATATAAAAAACTGACTTCTATATAATGCCTCCTTCATCTTTTGTACTATCTTGTCTTATACATAATTTATTTAAAGATGACTCTGATGTCTGTATATATTTTGGCACTCATGTAAATTTCATGGAAAACTAAATGGTATGCTTATATAATATAAATGAATACTAAAGGCTTAGGAACCTAAGTCATAAAGTCTCAGCTACTCTACTAGTTTCTGAGAAGCATTAGTAATCATAGGTCACATCTCCTTAGTGTTATATTCATATCCTGAGTCTTCCTCTTACTTCCAAGATGACAATGGACAAGGTTCTTGGACTTTCTTTATCTTGTACTTTTTCAGTACAAACAGGAATACAATTCCTGAAATCAGAGTTCAAGGCAAATACATTTACAAGACAGATAAAAAAGAGAAATCTCAAAGTATGTAGATTGTTCTCATATACTCTGTATTCTATTATATGAAATAAAAAAATTAAAAATCATTAATATTTTCATTAAAGATTTCATTCGTGACAACAGACTGTTAGGTAAAATTGTCATCCATAATTTCTTATATTAATATTTTTGGAAACTATGAAAATTAATTAGCAAACCACTGCAGTTAAAATTCAGTTTTAGTTCTCGAATTTCTTGAGAGTATCTTTCTCACTTTGGAAAGAAAATATCATTAAATTTCGTTACAGCCAGACAAGGTTTCACCTTTGATTTGGGGCATCTGAAATTTTTCTGGAGATTAGGATTCTGCAAAGGACTGTTTTATTGCTCCTCCGTGGTAGGCAAGGAATTAGAGAGATCATCAAGGGCAGCTGCTAAAGCTGTGCTGAATTACTTTTCTAGACTCTAAGAACACAAGCAGACAAGTTCTTATCAGTGTGTTTGTGGAGTCAGACTTTTGCTTTTTAACCTCACATCGATGACCTCATGCATTGACAGACAGGAAGTGAACTTTGGCTAGACTGAAAATCATTTGTGAACACTCTCTTTCCTTTGTGACACTCCTCAGTAAGAAACACTGTCCCCTGAATTCTAAATAGTCAGCAGAACTCTCAGTACTTTTGGATAATTATCTGAAACCTCCCAAAATAGGACCCAGACTATAGCTGGCCCAAAGCAAATTTCCATTTTAATTCGTGTATTTCTTAAAAGTAACATTCTCACTTGAGAATGAATATACCAAATTCATTATAGCCTAATTCCTTTGCACCTTTGAATCTGGCACTTGAGATCTGACAGCTTCAGGAAGACTTTTGAAGATACTTTCTGATGACCTTCAAAAGACTCTAAATTTATTTATTCTATACAAGATCCAAATGAATTCCATAATTTATTTAAAGATGACTCTGATGTCTGTATATATTTTGGCACTCATGTAAATTTTGTGGAAAACTACTGTCAACAGTGAACATTGTCTTCTTTCTCTCTCTGGTTTTCCATTCGAACTGGAATATCTTCTTAGAGTACAATTTTGACAATGAGGAGGAAGAAATAAAGATGAAAGATCTTCAACAAGTAGCCCTGTACTTCTGGGGAAAGGTCACTCAAGGTATTTTACATAGCTATATGCTTTCATGGAAGACTTCTAATCAGGCAAGCCATTCTGATGGAACAGTATTGTACTGTCCAATTTTATTTGGCACAAAATCAGACTACATAGCCTGCTATTTATTACCGGGCTACCTAGAAGGTGCTTACAAAGTCATGAGTCTTTGTACTAATGTAGACAACAGGCCATTATGAACTGTAACTTTAGTTTGGGGAGAAAACACAATGTACTTGGTATGATGAAAGGCATGCTTTCATGCTTCCTTTTCTTCTTGTTTGAAACCACAGATCCTTTTATATCCTCCGAGATGTTTGAGTGATGGAGAGAGTTACATTTCTTTCTTTACATAAATAGATAGTCACAATGTAAAGAAAAGGAGAGAACTGGAATGTTAAAATACAAATTGTTAAAACCGACATTCCAAGGAGTTTTAAGAATAATGATTTTACTTTTTTTGATTGTACTGTTTTTAACCTAAAATCCAAGCGACTGTTTAATTGTAGGCAGAATATGAATATTTTTTAGAGAATATATTACATGTGTTACTTTTTCAATTATTTCAATGCTACCAGATACTTTATTTTCTTGTGATAATTATGGACAGTAAATATCAGCAAAATAAAAGGATTTATCAAAGTTCATATAGTTAATTAACATTTAGGCCCAGATTTGACATCCAGCTCACTGAAACTGTACATTTGTGCCAGGTTTTGGAAGCAATGTAATCCAATTCATGGATTTGGCTGGCCCACAAAAGGGAGAGGCTCACTGAAATATGTGTTCAGGAAGATAGACACGAAGTGGGATGGATGTCTAATGAATGTGCTGATGTATCTACGAGGCTTATGAAAGTATCTGGCTCACAATTAGATGCCCAGGAACTGTAGGTTGAGGAATGAATAAGTGAAAGTATGTGGAGATTTGTTGTTGTTTTTAATATTACACACTGTAATTTCTGTCACCTCAGTCTACCTTTAACTTTGACTCATCCATTGCATGCAGTTTCAGTTAAACAAAAATTTTTGGCGTTAGCAAGTAAAACATGCATGTGTGACTTTTCTATGAAATAATTAAAGCATACGGTAGTAGATAAGGACATACAGTTTCTACTTCTGATAGTGACATGTATAGATAAAAACCAAATACGTATCCATCCATTTTCTGTCATTCCATTCTTAATGGAAATTATTCAGAACTATTTTCTATTTTTCAGTTCAGTTTATAGGCTTGGGTGGTTTTTTACTGCGAACATTTGGAAAGTGGATGAGATAAGGAAAATAATGTCAACGACTGAACATGGCATCCTTAAAAAATAAATTGCCCGTCCTTGTGACCTAGGTCACAAGGGAAGTCAAATAGCTCAGACTGTGTTCGAATATAATCACCAAGAAAACAGACTGAGTTGAATCCTGCAATGCCAATGCTTACTGCTTATTTTGCACAGGTCAATAACCACGTAAAATGGCTGTGTTCTTAACTGTAACAGGATGTGACAGAAATAAATATATTTTAACAGGAGATTTTATCATCTAGAATTGATATGCATCAGCCTTCACTCACATTTTGCTAAAATACTAGCTTCTCCTAAAATATTAGCTTCTCCTAGAGTTGTTGAGAGGGGCAAATAAACTTTCTCAAAGAATGACTCACAGGTGCATCCACACATTAAGTCATTTCAGAAAGATTTATGGCACAAAGAAGTGAATTCTAGTATTATAATCAATGAAATTCCTTCTCCCATTCCTTGGAGACAAAAAAGAACTTCTTATGAAGAAGGTAGATTTAAGCTAAAGGTGACTTCATAATGGTTCGCCCTTCAATTGCCTAGTGTAAAATCAGTTTTTTCTATCTTAACTTAAACCTCAAGAAGAGGAAAGATGAGCAGAAGTCTCTTGACATTTGTATCTGCAGTTTGTGAAACCTGGTAGAGAAAAAATCAATATAAGAATGCTATTCATCTTTATATATAATATTAGAACATCACATAATGTATAAATACCATGTAGTATGCAGTATGTGAGCTGATATTTTTGTACCAACCTTAAGTGTATTACCACTATTTGCTTTACCAGGACTTACTGAGAACATGTGCTTTTTCTGCATGCCTTTAATCTCAGCACGCAGGAGGCAGAGGCACGTGAGAGGCCTGACTTGTCTACAACAGAAAAACCCTGTCTCAACATCCTCCCATCACCACTCCCCCCCAAAAAAAGAAAAGAAAACAAGAAACGGATCTTACTGACTCATAAAAATAATAATTTTAGTTAAAAGATTTAAATATGCTGAACTTGATAATCTAATTGCAGGCAGTATCCTTTTAGTTTAAAGAATTCACTGTACAATGAGTTTAAAGATTACAATCCTTCCTGAATAAGGTATACAATATATGCCATTCTATAATACTAATATTATGTGACACTATTATAATACTTGATTTGGATATGTTTAATTGAATAAATATTTCAAAACCTACTTTTGTGATTTCTTGTCAGAGAGAGGTAGCAGTCATGTGAGAATTACCTCTGCCAGTTTGTAACTGAATGGTTCTTTCTTAGCTAAGGACTTTGATTTCTGTGAAAGCTCTCAGTTATCAGCCTGACTGGATCTGGAATAAACTGGAAGGCAATTCACTGGGTTCTCTTCTGAGAGATTTTCTTGAAGAGATTACTTGAAATGAGGAAAACAACATTAAATGTGAGTGGAACCTTCTGATGGCAGCCCAGATAAAGGGCGTGAGAGCAGGAAAACTTTCCTTTTGTCTCCTTGACTTATTCCTTATGGGAAGTTATTCTATCCTGTCGCTGCTGTAGAAGATTCCTTAACTGATATTAGAACCAAATTCTTTGGGCTTCCCACATTGACTAAGACCATCGGTTATTCATGAATATCCCAGTTCTACAATGCTAAGTTGGGCCTTTGAGGCTTCCATCCTTGTGAACAAGGGAGTACTTCATCCCAAAACCCACACACCATGGTATGAGACAGCCACTGTTGGACTACTCTGACCATATTATGTAAGCCAACCTAATAAATTCCCCAAATCTATTTGTCTCTATATCATCTATCCATCTGTCTGTCTGTCTGTCTATCTATCTATTTATCCATCTATTTACCTATCAACCATCTATCCATCATCTATCTATCTATCTATCTATCATCTATCTATCTATCTATCTATCTATCTATCTATCTATCTCTATTTACCTATATCTATCTATCATCTATCATCTAGCTAGCTAGCTAGCTAGCTACCATCTATCCATCATCTATCTATATATCTATCATGCATCTTCTTTCTGTCAGTTACCACTTCTTTTCCTCTATAAAACCCTAAGACAAATATCTATTATATCTCTTTTGAAAAATATTGTCATTAATTACTATCTTTCTAACAATTTCTTTTTCTAATTAAGAGATTTTCTATTCATTTTACATATCAACCACAGATTCCCCTGTCCTCCTTCCTCCCACTCCCAAGCCCCCCCCACCCTCCATTCTCACCTCCTCCAAGGCAAGGTCTCCCATGAGGAGTCAGCAGAGCCTGGTACATTCAGTTGAGGCAGGTCCAAGGCCCTCCTCCCTGCACCAAGGCTGCGCAAAGTGTCTTATCATAGGCACTGAGTTCCAAAAAGCCGGCTCATGAACTAGAGACAGGTCCTGGTCCCACTGCCTGGGGGCCCCCTAACAGTTCAAGCTAAACAACTGTCTTGCTTATCCCGAGTCCCTAGTCCAGTGCCATCGGGGCTCCTCAGCTATTGGTCTACCTTTCATGTGTTTCCACTAGTTTAGCTAGTTAAAGATGACTCCATCCTAGACTACTGGCAATGGTCGAGAGGGTGCCTGAGCTAACCTACTCTGGTGATCGGATGGCTGAATACCCTAACTGACATCATAGAACCCTCATCCAGTGACTGATGGAAGCAGATGCAGAGATCCACGGCCGGGTCCCAGGTAGAGCTCCAGGAGTCCAATTGATGAGAGAGAGGAGGGATTGTATGTGCAGGAGATATTGAGACCATGACTGGAAAAAGTACAGAGACAACTTTCTCACAATTTCTAAGACTGAGGACACAAAGTTAAAGCAACTAGCAATGTGTGAAATAGAACTGAAGCTTCATGATATTATCACAACTTCCCTTCTGCCAATGCATTCATTACAATGTGAACCATTCATCACAAGTATGATGCATGACAACATTGCCTTTTGTTGAATGGTTTATTAACCAGCCAAACAATACCAAGTACATGCATTCAGAGTTTTACTTTTGTTGTTATTTTGGGTTCATTGGCTCACATTTGTTTAAGAGGACTTTATTATATACTGAAATTTTCAATACATTCTGAGATTCACTTATTTACCACTCTGAGTTCAGGTTAGTGCTATCGTTTTGACTGGATATCTTATTCCTTGAAAAATATCTGGCCTTCTACGACAACAAAACAACTACACTCAACATTATTGATTATTTACCAGCAGACAATTAAAACTTTGTATCTTTACAAAACAGTAAATGAAACAAATGTAGAGAATTTAAAGATTAACACTTAACTCCAAATTTTACATACGTAACACAATGAGAGAAAAATTCTAATGTATAAAAAAAATCTAAGAAGAAATTGGAAATTCAATGTAATTTTATATTTAATTGTATCCATCAAGATGTCTTTTAATGAAGCATGCTACTACTAATTAGAGTTAGAAAGCTTCTTCAAGTACAAATAATATAAAATATGGTTTGATATCTCATTTCTTTAACATCAATTTTATTTCCCATAGTATAAGACAATTACATTTCTGATTATTGTCATGTACAATTTGATTAGAAATGTGAACCATCATATAGTATTAAAATTATGACATTTGTTTTTCTAAACTATGAAAACTAACAAACATAAATGTCAACCTAATATAAATTTGGCTAATTTAAAGATGGCTCATGGGTGTGGGGGCTGACTACTATTATTAATAGAAGATGATTCTTACAATTAAGCTTCTTTTTAAGCATGTGATAGGTAGATATTTTTAAAGCAAACAAAATTAGTAACCAGAGCATCAGATATTTTCTTCTCTGTAGAAACTCTGTAACTGAACATTCAGTTAAGGATTGAGAAATATATTTAAGCACTGTATTTCTTGGGAAAAATAAACTACTTCAGAGATCTTCTCTGCCTTCAAGTCTTAACTATGCTTTATAACTCCATAGGGTCCACTTCACTGGGAAAGGCTAATACTTCTGAAGAAGCATCTCTTTCTGTACTTAGAATTTATTTATGAATAGACAGTGTGTGGTGCTCGAGGTAAATTTCTGTCAATAAAACTCTTTGCTATGTTCCCATCACCTGTGTGTACTTATGATCCTAGACCTAAATAAACATAATTTGTATTTGTGATACCATAGGAGTGAACTACCATTTTCCTGGTACAGAAGGGGTTGTACCGGCAGGCAGCTGCACCCTCCACAGACATTTAGATAGAGCACATGATGTACCAGCCAATGTGAGCAATATCCCAGACAAATGAGGCATGTCCCTGTGCTCTCATCTGAGGTTTCCTCAGGAGACACGGCCACAAATAACCACAGCTTGAGTTAGATATGAAAGAAGCTTTGGTGGAAATATAAACAAGGTTGTGGTAAATGTGAAAGAAAAAAAAGTGAAAACATGTCTCTAGGGGAAACAGCTGAGAAATTGTACTGAAGGTTTCTAAGCAAGACTGTAGAGATTTCAAGCAGAGGGAGCCTTGAACAACACAAAGTTTTCTTGCTCTGGACTGAGTGCATTTCAAAATTTTAAAGCTACATTTGACTCTGCCATTGATGCGTGGATTAGGGGTCAGTGGAGGGTTTTCCTAGCAAATACTGATGACTCGTTCAGGCTCTCCTGTATCAGGAAATGCTTGTCTTGCTTGCATAGTCTCCCTGGATCTTCACAGTACTACATGGCGGCTGCACTTGATTCTCCTTTCATATTTCTGCGTGCGCTTCACATATGACTGTTATGGAGTACACGTAACTGCATATGTTCTACACACAAGATATCTGTTTCTCTATCCATTTAATAAAAATGCATCCTTTGAGGATAATAAATGCTTTGAAATCCTAAGTAGATGCAATTTCTTTTTATTCTGTGAACGCATTCCTCCTTTCAGTTGAGTTTTAGAGTTGTCCATAAGTTACAATGTCTCTTATAGTGGCTAGCCTAGTATATGTTTGCAAGTATGAAAACATTTTTTTTCTCAAAAAGGTAAGAACTGTAGAAAATTTAACTCACTGCTGCTAACAGCATTAGGATGTATTAGTTGCTACTAGAGTAAGTATATGACACATAAAGAAGTTATAAAGTATATAACTTCTTTACTTTCAACATAACAAGTCATGACAGAAACCACAATGGATACTCAATATGCTTGACTTGATAATTGATCAATAACTGTTTTTATTCTGATTATTTAATAGGAAAATACACTAGCTGTTATATTTTTCTCCAATAATGTTCATATTCTACCCATCTGGAAACAAGAAGCCCCCTTCCCTTGGACTTTCGAAGTTGGAAGTAAATGTCAGTATGTTTAATAGAAAAGAAAGGGCTCCTTGAGTTCTGTCTGTCTTTCTCACTGCTGCAGTAACCAACAGCATTTGAGACATTTTGGACTCATAGACACAGACTCATAATCATGGGCAACTGGCTTTACAAGGCATAAACTTCTGTTTGGAACGTTTTGTAAATGTTATCCTGACACAGACTATATTATTCTGACAGTACAGATATTGACACTAAGAAGACGATATTTGGATTTTGAACCTGGTGTATCTCGGGTCAGATCAACAGTTTGTAATATATTCTCCTGTTTCTAGACTTTCTACTCTACTGATAGTTTCTCTTATTATGTAGAAGTCTTTAAATTCACTTTAATCTGATTTGTCTATTTTTTTTAATTTTGCTTTTCTGTGTTTGGAGAAACATATACAAAATACAATTTCTATATGAATGTATTCAAGTGTTTCATTCACATTTTCCTCTACAAGTATAAGAGCTTCTTTAATCTCTTTTTTGTTCATTTTTGTAAGAGAAGATCACATGGGTCTCATGATGTTATATGAATTCCATACACTCAAGAATGTACTTAGCTTTCTAATCATTTTGCCTTTACCACCTGACTTCTGAGATTACAGACAAATATCATGGTCACATACATGGAAAGCAAGCACTCTACTAAAAAGCTACACTCCCAGGTGCCAATATATTAATATTTTATTGTGATTCACATTTCAAGTGAACCAATCAAGAATTTTAGATTTGAAGAGATTTACTAAAAGATATACATAAGGATGTACAAAAAATAATATTTAGAATGTCTCAGTCCAAACGTCATACTGCTTGCTATCCCCCACTCTTTATTAAATATATGTAACTATGGTGCTTGTGACTGATAATTTTGGCTAAAAATTGAACATTTGGGGCAGCATTGATCATTAAAGGAGAAAGTGAGAGTGACTATTACAATTAAGAAATTTTCATTTTTTTCTGTTTCAATTCCTCTTGTACTTATTTTTTTACTTAAGAAAATTTTTGCATTCATTTTTTTTTTTTTTTTGGTTTTTTCGAGACAGGGTTTTTCTGTGTAGCTTTGCGCCTTTCCTGGAGCTCACTTGGTAGCACAGGCTGGCCTCGAACTCACAGAGATCCGCCTGCCTCTGCCTCCCGAGTGCTGGGATTAAAGGCGTGCGCCACCAACGCCCGGCACGCACTCATTTTTCATACCAGTCAAAAATCCCCCTCTTCCCTCCTCCTGCCCCCCCAGCCTTCCCCTCCCAACTCACCCCCCACTCCCCCTCACAAGAAGGCAAGGCCTCCCATGGGGAGGCACATCCAGTAGAGGCAGGTCCAAGCCCTTCCCTCTGCCTGAAGGCTGCTCAAGGTCCCATCATAGGTAGTGGCCTCCCAAAAGCCCGCTCATGCACCAGGTATGGATTCTGATTCTACCACCAGGGGGTGCCCCAAGCAGATCAAGCTACACAATTGTCTCCCCATGCAGAGGGCCTAGTCTAGTCCCATGCAGGGTTCACAGCCATTGATCCAACATTCATGAGTTCGTACTAGTTTGGTTTCCTCGTATCTGCAGTTTTCCCCATCATGATCTTGATGCACTTACACATAAAATCCCTCTTCTCTCTCTTTGACTGGACTTCTGGAGCTCTGCCTGGTGTTTGGCTATGGATCTCTGCATCTGCTTCCATTAGTCATTGGAGAAAAGCTCTGTGATGACAGTTAGGGTATTCACTGGTCTGATCACTGGGGTAAACACCTGTTCATTTCAGGCACCCTCTCCACTATTTCTAGTAGTCCAAGCCGGGATAATCCTTGGGGATTCCTGGCCCTAGCACCGAGTTTCTCTCTATCCCTGTGATATCTCCCTCTATCATAGTATCCCTTTCACTGTTTTCCCACTTCATCCCTGTTCCAGCTCGACCATCCCATTCCCTTACGTTCTCATCCCCTATACCTTACCCTCAATTGCTCACTCCTCAATTGCCCAGCTTACTTATGGATGGAGATCTCATCTATTTCCCCTTCCCATTTCGATCCATGAATGTGGAACATTCCTCCACTGTTGGTGTGAGTGCAAACTTATACAGCCACTTTGGAAATCAGTGTGGGGGTTTCTCAGAAAATTGGAAATTAATTTTCCTCAAGACCCAGCTATACTACTCTTGGGCATGTACCCAAGGAATGTTCAATCGTACCACAGGGACACATGCTTAACTATGTTCAAAGCAGCATTATTCATAATAGCCAGAACCTGGAAACAACCTAGATGCCCGTCAACTGAAGAATGAATTAAGAAAATGTGGTACATATACACTATGGAGTACTACTCAGCAGAGAAAAAAAAACAATAACATCATGAAATTTGCAGGCAAATGGGTGGAACTAGAAAATATCATCCTGAGTGAGGTAACCCAGACTCAGAAGTACAAACATGGTATGTACCCACTCATAAGTGGATACTAGATGTAAAGCAAAGGATAACCAGACAACTCATAACTCCAGAGAAGCTAGCTAAAAACGAAGACCCAAAGAGGAAATTTTCATTTTATGGACTGGTTTTAGCTCAGCAGTTCTTTGGCCACAGCAACAATTTAAGTTTCATTTTATTTTTTAAAAGCATTTTATTTAGTATTTATAAATGCATATGACCTATTTGGATAAAGTCCACTTCCCATTCCTTCCCTAAATTTCATTTCATTTTTTCCACACTAGACAATATAAATTTATTGTGGATTATATTGATATTGTCATTTGGAACGTGTGTCATGGGTAACTGGACATGTAGAAAACCAAAGATCAATAATAGGGTCACCACTAATCTAAATGAAATAGTGATACTGTGCTGCATCAGCAATGCCAAACTATAAGTCTATTCTAATGCTACATTGAAGAAGTTTGCCTCTTGTCACCATATCTTTAGTGTACTCATCAATAAATGGAAACAATTGCATATTCATGTCCACTGAACTTAACATTTTGACTTAACCGGTTGACAGGCAGATGACTAAGCAATTAAACTTTATTTAATCTGGTGTACAACTAAATACTGTTGGAAAACAAGCTTAATACAGGGATTACAGAGGAGTGAATTTTAAAGCTGAAGGAGATAATGGGGACCAGGTGGGCATTGGTCTAGGACCACTTCATACTAGGAAGCAATGACAGTACAGCCAGGTCTGAACACAAAGGCCTATTGGCAGATGATGGCAAGAGGAGTGTGAGCAGGATAAAATACTAATCATTGAATGTATTAGAATACTTCTCTTTTCTAAATCAAGGCTTAGCCATGTTTAGTATATGAATTTTATCACAGTTTTATGATATGTGAATTTGGGTGGTTGACCATTATTTGCATGACCTCTTGATAAGTTGTTTAGTAATGCTAGGCTAAGAGAAGGCTATCAAATTCCAAGGTAATGCTTTACATTAATATTTTTCACATGATATTCTCATGACAGTGAATTTGTGATAAAGAAATTTTATGAGCTAAAAATGACAGAAGTAATCGAAGCCAAATGTATTTTCTTATTTCCTTTGTTATGCTTTACTAATTACTATTGTTCAGAGCTTATAAAGTTCTTTGTATTTGAACATGCTTTATAGTCTGCAATTAACCACTTACCTGAGATAATTGTGACTATTACTCTCACTATAATATGCCTGTAAATTTAACAAGCAAAATCAATTCCTTTTAGTTTTTTGCACAGGTGGTATGTGTCTGAGTGTGAGCACTGTGTGCATGCATGTGTGTATTGGGGAATGGCAGATTCCTGATGAAATATAATAAAGCTTTTACAAAATCACAGTGTCATAAATAAAATTTTATTATTAATTATAATATGTAAATCAATATGAAAGTCATGTCTTGGTGAGTTTTGTGACAATGCAATTGAAATAGAAATTTGATAAGAAATCTATAATTTATAAGACATGTTCTATTGAAAAAAATCAGTGACAGTTTTTATAATATGTCAAATATTTGTGGAGGAAGATAACATCTGAATAGGTGGCACTTAAGTATAAACCCTCATTGTCAATGTAATGGTTGGTTAAGCATAGGTTTCACAGGATTTTTGCTTAAGAAATAATGTTAGGCTATAACAGGTTGATACAGAAGAAAAATTCATTCCCTGCTTATCATACAGTCATAAACAATTGAATTTAAAGACTATAAATTGAATAATAAATATATTTAGTAAGAAGTGCTTTGGTGATTTTATATGAAAGAATAATTATTTCTAGGCTACAGGAACAGACTTAGCATTTAAAAAATTTGTTGTGATTCTTTGTTCCCAAACTTTGTTTTAATCACTTTGACACTACTAACTGCTTCACTTCTCAAAATACCCACTCATGTAGGAACTAGTTAGTGTCTGTATTTGTAATCAGGCTCACAAGGCACAGATGGGCATCCCATTTAGGAATGACTGTTCTGAGATCTCACTCTCTACACCTTGCTCAGTTATCGGTCTCCAAATTTGCTCCTAGCTACTACAATAAGAGGCTTCTCTGATGGCTGAGGAAGACACTGATCTATGAGTATAACAGAAAGTTATTAGGAGACATTTTATTGCTATGTTCCATAAGCAGAACAGTACTATTTGGTTACCCATCTAGTCTCAGGTTCTTGGCAGCTGAGCACTGTAAGGCATGGGTTCCATCTCATGGAGTAAACCATAACTCCAATCAGATATTGGTTGGTTACTCCCACAACTTTTATATCACTATTGCCCCAGCATATCTTATAGGCGGGACACCATTGTAGATAGCTGGATTGGTGTTTCCTTTTCTTCTCTAGTATGCACATTACCTTTCAGTGCCATGTACATTAATCAGTAGGAGTGATAATTATTTAATAGTAATTACTGAAAAATACTTTAGAATGTTCAATAGTACAGAATAGAATATAAGTCATTACCCTGAAAATCTAATTTCATATTACACAAAGTGATGTTTAGATTTGAGAAGAACCCTTTCAAAATAAAATACCAACACTTGAGGTTGGAGAGATGGCTCCAAGTTTAAGACCACCAGTTACTTTTCCAGAGGATTTAGATTCAACTCCTTGCACACACTGTGGCATACAACCATCTATAATTATGGTCTCAGGTGACCTAACACTCTACTCTGGTCTCCACTGACTAAAGGCATGCACAAGGTACATATACATACATGCAAGACAGCATTCTCACCCACATTAAAAGTAAATAAATAAACACCGCTGATATTCTTCATCAAATTAGAAAAGAAAATATAGGCACTTCTAAAATTTGAAGTAAGCCATAAAGACCTCAAGCAGCCGAACAAGCTGAGTAAAAAGAACGAAGAGGAGGAAACAGAGTGTCTGTTCTCCAGACACAGGGCAAGCTCAGAAGAAACTCATCTGCAGTACTAACATTAAAATAAGCACATGAGAATGGAGCCGAACAAAGGAATCAGGAAGAAATCTAGAAGCCAGCTGTATTTGACAGAAATACCGAGGATATTCACTGGAGAACAGTCTCTTTAAAATGCACTTGAAAAACTGAAAACACATTGCAAAAAAATGAAACTAGATCCGTACTTGTGTGGCCAGTAACCCCCAATCCCCCATAACTCCAGTTCTGGCAATCTGATGCTGTCTTCGGACCTCTGCAGGCACAATGCGCACATATAGTTTACATATGTACATGCACTGAAACATCACACACATAAAATAATACAAATAAATCATTAATTTAAATTATTGTGATAGTTACATTAAATGTGGTAAATATAAATAAATGTGTCATTATTACATTAAACACTGTTAAAATGATTACATCATTGAGATGAAGAGATGATTGTTGTTGGGGTTTTTAACTTTTTTCTGGGGGGCTCACCACCCAGTTCCCAAATAAATTACACATGGAGGTGTAACTGGAGTTTTCTGCAGTCCTGCCTGGGCCTGCAGCTGCTCAGACCCAAATAAACACACAAAGGCTTATATTATTTTCAAACTATATGGTCTAATGGTTCAGGCTTCTTGCTAGCTAGCTCTTACATCTTAAATTAACCCATTTCTATAAAGCTATACTTTACCATGTGGCTTGTGGCTTACCAGTACTTTACATCTTGCTTCTCCTGGAGGTGGCTAGCAGCATCTCCCACCTCTGCCTTTCTCCTTCCTCTCTCTCTAGTTGGAATGTCCCACCTAACCTTTTTCTACCTCACCATTGGCCAAACAGCTTTATTTATCAACCAATCAGAGCAACACACATTCACAGCATACAGAATGACATCCCACAGCACAGAGGCTTATTCTTAATTATGAATGCCCAGCATTAGCTTGGCTTAGTTTCTAGCCAGCTTTTCATAACTTTGGTTTAACCCATCTGTCTTTTGCCTCGGGGCTTTTCCCATTCTCTTACTTCTGTGAATCTTACTCTTCCTCCATGCCTTGCTGTACAGCTGGGTGGCTGGGTCCTCCTCCTTCTCTGGTTACTCTGTTCTTAACTCCTCCATCTCTTTTCTTCTCCCTCCTCACAGATTTCTCCTTCTATATATTCTCTCTGCCTGCCAGCCCTGCCTATTCCTTCTCCTGCCTTGCCATTGGCCAATTCTTTATTAGACCATCAGGTGTTTTAAACAGGCAAAGTAACACAGCTTCACAGAGTTAAACAAATGCAGCATAAACAAAAGTAACACACCTCAAAATAATAGACTACAACAAATGATGACTCAGCAGTTAAAAAAGCATACTACTCTAGAGGTCATAAGTTTGGATCCCAAAACGCACAATAGGTGATTGGTAACCACCTGCAACTCTAGTTCTACGGTATTTGACATCTGCTTCTGCTCTCACACACATATAAATACATAATTAAAAATTACAATATTAAAAAATAAGAACTCCACATAGCTATTTAAGTATTACAATCTTTCAAGATATTTTACCATTTTTACAACCAATAATGTTTTATTTGAGCAAGTAAGTTCATTGAATGATGGATTTACTTTAAAATTTCTTCTCACATTTATTTGTGTGTGCACACATATGTGCTTGTGTGTGTGTGTGTGTGTGCTTGCATGTGCATGTGTGGGTGTTTGTGTATGTGCATGTACATGTGTGTGTGTGCATGTGTGTGTTTGGGCATGTGTATGTGAGTGCATGTGCATACATGTGTCTATATTTGTATGTGTTCATGTCTGTGTGTATGTGCACATTTGCATGTGTGCATGAACACACATATGGAGATCAAAAGAAAAATGTTCAGCAGTCAGTTCTCCTTTTCCCATTACCATCTGTGTTCCAGTAGGTTCTCAGGCTTGGTGGCAAGTGCCTCTGGTCACTGAGCCACCTCTAAGCACTCAGATTGAATTTCAACTGTGCAATTCCAAATGTGCCCCCTCTTGGCTCAGAAGCATCAGTGTCATCTAGATGCTTGGAAAAGTGCATCCCTCTGCTCCATCATAGGCATCCTATGAGAATGTCTTATGTGGAGTTCCCATATCTGTTTTGCTGGTAACTCAAGATGTTGTGTCAAGTGTTAAATTTTGAGGAGCATTGATTGAAGTAGAAGGATAATTTATATAGACTTAGGATTACCTGAAACAAATGTGCAATCTAGAGCAGTTGTTGCCCAGGGGTCTGATAGTCCTACTGAGGCTTTATACATCATGAAGTGTTCATCACAAATACTAATGGTTCCTACTGAAATCTAAAAGCAGCTATAGATAATACATTAACAATACAGACAACCATGTTCCAATGAATAACTATTTATTTACAAAACAGAAAGTAGCTATATTTGCTAATTCTGAACTTTATTATGTTTTTGCAGTAATTCAAGAACTAGACAGCTGACAGACTCAACACTTGAATTTTCCTCAAAACTCATATGTCAGAGCTCTAACCTTCAGTGTGATAATAGTTGGATGTGGATGCTGGGCTTTGGGCTGTAATTAGGCTTAGATGAGTTTGTGAGGATAAATCCCTTATGATGGGATTAGTTGCTGCATGAGAAGGAGACAGACAAATCTCTCCATCTTTTCATGCACACACCCTGAGGAAAGGCAAAGCTGCACGAGTAAAGAGCACGAACAAGACTATCCATCAGCCAGAAAAAGGGCCCTGAACAGGAATCCCATTTACTGACACCTTGATCTCAGATTTGCAGGCTGCAGGGCTGTGGGAAATAAGAATCTGTTAGGTAAGCCACCTGGTCCATGACATTTTGATATCATAGTCTAAATTGTCTATGACAACTCTATACACTGTTCTGGTGTCTAAGGTCGAAGTAGAAACTCTGCACCATGCGGCACCCTACATATGAATTCAGGGAAGGTTTCTTTCTGTCTGTTCTGCCCAGACACTGTTTCTTTGGAATGTTTCACAATCCTTTGGTTTATAACATAGTCTATTAACTAATCATTACATGTCTCCATCACACCTTAGGTTTTTTTTGTTTTGCAGAATTAATTATAATAATCAAAACAAAGGACATTGATATAACGAGAGGCCTGTCAAAATAGTAACTATGACTTTTTACTCCCAAATGCAATAAACACATTTTCTATTTCCTGGAAAATTGTAGTTTTCTAAATTGTTTTTCTCCTATTCCTATAAAGAGAACAATGAACCATAAATAGTTCTAATTATAAAAAGGTATCTCCTACTACCTGCTCTGAAATGACAGCTGCCAAGGAGAGGGGGGGAGCTCCTCCTGTAGAACACTAGCTCTGCTTTAGGTGATATACCTGACATTTTAGAAGAGAAAATGCCAATGTTAATTTATCAAGCTAAAATTTGCAGGTGTATTTTTAAATGCAATCCAGTTTCCCAAGATTTAAGGTGGTTCCTGGAAATGTATTAATCAATGACACTTTTCCACATATAATCAGTACTAGCTTTAATATGGCAAGAGAATATGGACACCTAGTACGTTCATCTTTGAGATGGCCTTACTCAGAGCAGATTCTAAAGAAAATTATTAAATAAAATTAAATCTTTGGCTGAGAATGAACAGAAGCCAAACTAGAATTTGGTAGCAATCAGTACAGGTATGAATTTGGAAGAATTTTTTTCTGAACAGTTTTTGCTGTTAAATATGGAACCATAGGTGTAGTATTTTAAAACTGATAGTAGCTATAGAAGTCAATTAAATTTTAGTTCATCCTTTTCTCTCAAAAATATTTATGAGAAAAAAGTGAGATCCCCTATATTTACAAACAACATGATACACTGGGAATGTCAACATATGAATAAATAGTTATAACATAGCATGGTTAGTATGTTCAGAGAACAAAGGAGAACTTCAATACCCCTTATTAGAAATGGAATCAATGTTTAAAAAGTGATAATGATTGAATAATACAAAATTCCTCACATGTGTCAACATTATCCTAAACACTAGAGAAATTTCAGTGACCAAAATATTTTAAAGCCAATTAAACAGCTACAAGCTCATAATAGGTATATTTTAGCAGCTGGTAAAATAAATGATATACCCATTAAATATATCAAGAGTTAAATTATGCAATATGCTTGAATTGGCATGTATTATTGATAAAAAGCCAAAATCCTGGTTTAAATAAATACATTTAAAATAGAGCACAAATAAGTCACATCTAGGTAAGGTATTCTGACCCATGAAGTATGATGTCAGCCTTTAACAAATATAGTAGATGGTGAAATGACTGTGGGTTTTCTCTTATATTGTTACTGGTATTGTAAGAAAGTACCTTAAAGTGAATAACTCATAAATAATAGAAATTCTTTTTTCACACTTAAAGTCTGGGATTTCCACTTCTAGAATTGCAGTCTGTGGAAGCTATATCTCTCCTTCTTGTTGCTATGACCACATGAACACTGTATCCTCATAAAGCAAAGGAGTGGGAAAGGTATGAGGTCTCTTCTGTAAGGTTATCCTTCCTGTTCATAAGCATAGGAAAGTGCCTCCTGTCACTTTCCAAGAGTCCTTTGTCCCTAATATCACTGTATGACCATAAATTTAATTTTTAATTTTGGATGGATACAAGCATTCAAGGCAATGCACCCATGTCACCTTATATCACTAGAAATGGGATCTCAGTGAATGTATGAGCTAGAACTAATACAAATAGAAAGATTCATAGTCATAATGTTATGGCTAAGGTGCTAAAGTGCTGTGATCAGAGATTCAAATGTTTCTCTGAAGTAAGATAGATGTGATGATAACAGATAGTTCTGATGAAGTTAGGGAGAAAGTGGTTTGTGAATACATATGTTTCAGGAACCTGAAATTGGTTATACCAGTCTATATAATTCTTCTATATCCAGGCTTTTTATAGTTGAGAAAAAAAATCTCAGCTAAAAAAAAAAAAGTGACTGGATAGGATTTGCCTGGAAGGTTACAGTATTGGTTCTCAGGCCTACAAATTTCCCTCCAATCAGGGTTAGCCAGATACACGGTAAATATGAGCATCACAGTAGGTAGCAAAAGTGTGAGGGCAAGGGTTATGGTTTAGTTGCTAGATTAAAATTTCATCTCTGGCAAATTAAAATTAAATGATTCTATCTGTTCAGTTTATAGTGCATATAAACTGGACATCTTTTCTTTTCTTTTTCTCCCTGTATTTAAATAAATACAATATAGATTAGAGCAACCTGGTCCAGTCTGGACTAGGCCTCATGCCTCATGGAACTTTTGTAACCCTCAAACTTTAATGTGTGCTACATAGTTAGGACATCATGATTTAACACTGGAGTCATAAACCCTACCGTGAACACAAAGCCACATAATAGAATGTGAGGTTGGTCCTAAGATAATTCATCTCATAGATCAAAGTTTTGGATCAATAAATGAAATTGTATATTGTGACTGAGTAAATCTATGCTTGGTCATGCAGACATTTATTTATGTCCTGAGGTCACCCTAAACAAAATTAGTAATTTAGGTCATGATTTTCAGTCCCTTAAGGTAATTAATTTTCTTATTGAACTAATAGATTAAGCTTCACATCTTATGTATTTATTACTTTCTTTTCACAGGAAAGTCAATTTCACTGATTAGAAGTAATTGGCAATAAAAATCTGGTGTAGCCATTTATTTATTTCCTTATTCAGAGATAAGAGGCTATTTTATAAATGCCACAAAGACAAAAGGATAGTTTGTGATTATATATTGTAATTATAAATTGAGCTTTGGGGGTGACATTTTAACAATATTTTAAAGGAAGTGAGCTATGTCCAGCCTGGAGAAGTGAATTCTGGACCAAAGAAGAAGCTTTCACTTATTGACAGCCATCTATCATGGCTAGAGTGCAATGAATTCTGCAGAAAGAGGATGTCACCATGGGACACACTGAAAGGGTTTTGTGGATGATGTTTGCATTATACTTACATGTAAAAGTTTGTAAATTAGAACACAAAGCAACCATGTGGTACAAATAGTGAGAACAGTTATTCACATTCAATTCAAAGGCAGGAATTTATAAGTAACAGCATCTTTGATCTTTAAAGCAGTCTAGAGTGGGTAAGTATTTATCACACTGGAAGCTCAGCAAACAAGTTATCTAGGCTCCCATGTTCACGCTGTCAGTGGAAGACAATGAGTAATAAAAATCCGTGGTCGGGCCAGGCGCTAGGCTGAGCTCCAGGAATCCAATCAATTTTGAGAGAGAGGAGGGATTCTGCAGCCAGGAACGTCGTCGAGATCATGACGGGAAGAAGTACAGAGATGACTGGCCACACTATTGGAGGCCCATGAACTGTAGACTAGTGTCTGTGAAGCCCCCACGGGACTGGACTAGGCCCTTGGGATACGGAAGACGGTTGTTTGGCTCGAACTGCTTGGGGAGCATCCAGGCAGGGGGATCGTTATCCATCCCTGGTGCAAGGGCAGGCATTTGGGAATCCGGTGCCTGTGATGTGGCGCCTTAAGCAGCCTTAGTACAGTGGGAAGGGGCTTGGACCTGCCTAGGCTCATTATGCTGGGCTCTGCTGACTCCCCATGGGAGACCTTGATTTGGGGAATGTGGGAATGTGGGGTGGCTTGGGAGGGAGGGCGGCAAGATGGGAGGAGGGAGGAGATGGGATCTGTGGGTGGTATGTAGAGTGAGTAGAAAATTTCTTAATAAAGAAAAATGGGAAAAAAAATCCGTGATCATCTATTGCTTCTCTATGCTTCACAGTGTGTCTTGAAAATGCAACTTCTAATGAATGCATAACAGAGTCTAAAATATTAACCACATGTGTGGAGTTTGCACCTGTGGGCACTGCTAGGTGAATAAAAAATTCAAGAAAATAAACACGATTATTTTGCTTAATTAAATATATGCTTACATACAAAGTAACAGAGGAACTATTAGGGGGAAAAAGGAAATATGGAGTAAGTAGGTTCTCAAATTCCAAAGTCTGTATACAAAAATGTTAGAGTTTTATTGTTTACACCTGGGTCATGTTTACATAACATGATTATATTCATTTGTTCATGTGGGACCAACATATGCAGCCTTTCTATAAAGCCCATAGCCTTATAAGCGGTTACTGACATCATTAAGAAAAGTCTATATCAACTAAATCTTCATTTGATGATGTATCTTCCATGATATCTTTAGTAATTTTTATGGCATGGGATCCTAAAATTTTCTTTATCTTCTGTTTCCTCATATTCAGTAACATGATGACATTTTAGTTATTATATGCTAATTTTGGCTGATAATTCATGATAATATGTGCTTGAGATTTAAAATTAAACTTTAGGAAAATATTGTGGAAGTTGCCTAAATCTAGTATTTGCTCTGACATCAGTATTTTTGCCAAATTCTTCAAGTTGATAAAGCACAGAAAATAAGTCAAATCAACTCATTGGCAATGTAAGGAAAAAAAATTCTCTCATACTAGTCACTGCTTCCAGTTGCTGTTTTGGCCTCCCAATGCACCTGAAAATGCGTGTCCATTTCACACGTCAGAACACTGCCGTCATTTTAGCATTACTGTCTTCATTAGTAACTATTGCTTTGCTGTTCCCTTAAAGAAGTATTAGGCAAACATTTGAGAATTGGAATTAAACATGTGAAACTGACTTGAAGCTGTCATTTGATATTATATAATTTCCTACATTTTCACAAAAACCATGTAGAGAGCTTTAAGTAGAGACAAGTTGCAAAAATGCTTAGATGATGTTTGAGTTCATTTGTTCAGCTATATATGATACTAGATAACTTATGAAAAGATAAAATGTGCTTCTCACATTCCTGGTGACCAGAAAGTCCCAGGTATTCTCCATGGCCGTGACAGACACTTTTTTTCTTTCAAATATGTAGTAATGGCAGTGCTTTTGAAAATTCCGTTATTTATTCTGTGTGTGGTGGGTGTGAGATGTGTCTCGGTGTGAGTGCTGAGGACAGAAGACAGCTTGCTGGAACGGGCTCCCTCTTTCCACGATGTTGGTCCTAGAGACTCAACTCAGGATGTTAGCTTGGCAACAAGCATGGTCACTTTCTGAACCATCTTGCAGCCATAGTAGTACTTTACTCTCTCTCTCTCTCTCTCTCCTTTTTCCCTTTTCTCCCTCCCTCTCCCACTTTGATAACTCTAATAAAACTGAGCTGTGCATTGCTTTTTCAAAGTAAAATTATTTTTATTTTGCTGCCCCCATTGTTACTTATCTGTTTATTTTATATAATTCTACTTTATTGTGTCAGATGTTAACTTTGAGATTTTTATCTTTTTTTTTCTCTAGCCCCTCGTAGTAGGAGTCCTTCCCATCGGCACTGTAGCTACAGGTTTCCTCCTCTTTCATGCCTCTGCCTCAGCCCTAAGTTTTGTCATAGTTTGTCTTGGTTTTAAGAGTGTTTTTTTTTTTTTAAAAATTTATCTTAAACTCTATTAATTGAAGCATATTTTGTAATGTAAGTTTGAAAGCTTATGAAAATCCCCACATTTCCTGTAGTCTTTTGGTGTGTTAGTTTCACAAGGCTGCTGAGGCTGTTGTAGAAACAATAAACACTCGCTCTCTTGAGTGGTTACTGAAGTCTGTATGACATTAGCTTAGTAATCAGCAAATGACTTGGCATTTTAAACCAAGGAAGAAAATTAACTACCTTCATATTTAACTTTGCATGTTCATCTTCTTAACAACCTCTGTACTTTGTGGTCCCATATCCAACTGTTTTGTTTTTTTCTTTTTAACCAAAGCATTATTTGATAGCTTCATAAATATACAGTGAAATAATCAAACAAACATGTAAGTTATATATATATATATACATATATATATATAAAAAACTCATTGTTACATGCCATTTTTTGAAAAGCTGTTCCTCTCTGAGATTACAGTTTGAATTCCCTTATTTTACTGGCATTTTTCTCCAAAATATTTTTAATGCTCAAATATATTGCCATCACTGTATTTCCAAAAAGACACTCTTGTATTTTTTTTTATTACCAGACAACTTCCATTTGATTTGTATTTTGCCAATGCAATAAATTGATGTTTGTTTAAGAAATATTTTATCAGAAATTTTGTCTAGCAATGATATACTATGAGAGTCACTATTTCATACTTTTAGCAGTTCTAGAAATCTAATCATAACTTTATAGCATGTTTCCATATCTATAGGTGTTCTCAAAGCTCTCTAGAACTCAATAACTTTTATCTAGGAATTTGGGGTAACAGTACTTCCTTTCAAAGGATTTAAGATTAATTGAAAGTGACAGGCACATGCTGAAGCCACAACTTATTTAAAGCATTGACCATGAAGAAATCAAATAGGTGTCCTTATCACCAGGTTGTGGAGAGTACCTCATAGCCTTTGCAATAATCCGTGATGCTTTGGAGTGACCACAGGGCACCTTTGGCTAGTGACTCAACAAGATATAACTCATTGGTGGTGATTGGAAAGAAAATGGCCCCCAAAGGGAGTGGTACTATAAGCAGGTGTGGCCTTGTTCAAATAGGTGTGGTCTTGTTGGTGGAAGTGTATCACTGTGGGAGTGGGCTTTGAGGTCTCATAGATGCTCAAGCCATGCCCAGTGTCCCAGACAGCTTCCTGTTGCCTATGAATAAAGATGTAAGAACTCTGAGCTACTACTCCAACAGCATGTCTGTCTGCATGCTCCCTTGCTTCCTGGCATGATGATAATGGACTAAACCTCTGAACTGTATGTAAGTGAACCACCACAATTAAATGTTTTCCTTTACCCAGGCGGTGATGGCACATGCCTTTAATCCCAGCACTTGAGAGGCAGAGCAAGGCAGATCTCTGTGAGTTCGAGACCAGCCTGGTCTACAGAGTGAGATCCAGGATAGGCACCAAACCTACACACATACACACACACACACACACACACACACACACACACACACACACACACGCGCGCACACACACACACACACAAAAATGTTTTCCTTTGTAAGAATCACCCTGGTCATGGTGTCTCTTCACAGCAATAGAAACCCTAAGTAAGACACCATTCCTGGTACTGGAGGTTTTATGTGTTAGCATAAGAGATCTAGTTGAAGTATTGTCTTACCCATTATATGGTGATTCCATTCACATTCTTTTCATATGTGTATGTATTTTAGGAAGCGCCTACAGCAGTAGGTTACCAAACGATTTTAAAGAGGCCTTGGAGTGTTAGCTGTTTCTCCCCATATTCCTTCATTTATCCTTCCACCCATACCCCTTCCCATTTAACCACCTTACTTTGATTTGAACTACATCACACTGTAATCCCATACTCCATTTCCCTGCCGTGGAAGAGCCCTTCCTCCCGTCTTACCTCTTACCAGCTACACACCCTCTGGCTATTCAGATTGAGAAACACATCTTAAGTTTAAAAGCTAACATCCACATGATCTAACTGATATTTATTTTCTATATTTAGACAAATTTTGTTGTTTCATGTGTAGTTGATTCTTGTTCATAAAACATTACTTCATAATTTAAATATTTCATAATTTAAAAAAATATTAAGGTGGATTCCAACATGCAAAACACACTCTCATTCCTACCATAAGAAAGTGCTAAACCAACTGGAAATCAACATGAGAAAAAGAATGGTATTGTAGCTAAATGTAATAGTTTACATCTGTAATTTCAACACTCATGAGGCTGTGGCAGGAGGCCTACAGTTGATTCAGTGACATCCTGAACATTGAGTTCCAGGAAATCCTGATGTACAGTGTATTTGATTTCATGTTGTGCCCAACACACATTTTGAGAATATTAAAATGTTCAATGATATCAATTCACCTTTCATATTTATATCAGCTATGTTCCAGGAGCATAAATTGGTATTTAAATAAATACAGTAGTATTATAAATGAGTCCCTGATCTCTAGAAATCAATGTCCAATTCTATGCCATAATTGGCCTCTGCTAACCAGAATAACCCGCTATCTCAAGTGTTCATCCTCACTGTATAAGAAATAGGCCAACTGAGGGGTACTATGATATTGTGTTTATTTACT
>CABHPH010158815.1:0-69545 GCA_902168325.1 Peromyscus nudipes | reverse complement strand
GAATACAGATGGTGTCTTCTCTTCAGGTATTGGACCTGTTTCTCACCTCTATGTAGCTAGAGTTTTCCTGCCGGGCCCACAGTCAGGACAAATCTCTGTCACCCGCCAGTCCCACAGCCTCTCAGACCCAACCAAGTAAACACAGAGACTTATATTGCTTACAAACTGTATGGCCGTGGCAGGCTTCTTGCTAACTGTTCTTATATCTTAAATTAATCCATTTCTATAAATCTGTTCCTTGCCACGTGGCTTGTGGCTTACCAGCATCTTCACATGCTGTTTGTCATGGTGGCGGCTGTCAGTGTCTCCTCAGCCTTCCACTTCCCAGAATTCTCTCCTCCTTGTCCCGCCTATATTTCTTCCTGCCTGACCACTGGCCAATCAGTGTTTTATTTATTGACCAATAAGCAACATGTTTGACATACAGACCATCCCACAGCACCTGTATTTCAGCAGTTTAGTTCTTCTGCAAATAAATGTAACACCCAAGTTATAATTATACTCTACTTTCTCGAGAACATCTTCCGTGTATGGTTCAGAAAGGAAGTGTCCCTTATAAAAGCTCATGTACTGGGGTTTGGCCTTTATTTGGTGGTGGTATTTTAGAAGCTTCTGGAAATGTTAGAAGGTAGACCCAGCTGGAGGAAGTAGTTCACTGAGGATGTGGGTCTTGGGAGGTATTGTAAGGGCCAAAGTTTACCTGTAAGCCCCACGTGTCCAAGTACAGATAGTTCCTGGAGTACTGGAAGCTACTGATTATGGGAGATAACAAGCCACATGTTTTCGCTCCCCTAAACAAGTTTGATCTAATGACATTGGATATGCTTGACTGGATGTAAGCAGGAGGTATATGGGCAGGAAATATGTCAGGATATATGTTTGCCCTTGATTGGACCTGATTGGAAATAGGGTGGCCTTGTGGGTTTGCCTTTTTAAGCCTCTGCAAAACATGACTAAGTGGCATTTTCTGGGAACCCAGGAATGGAGCTGGCCAGAGTCTATCGTCTTGGCCAGCATTTAATTGAAGCTTGCTTCAAATTTGACTCAAAATTGTGGAACTGGTCTTCCTCTCATGATTCTCAGATTTAACAGTATCCTATCCCTCCCTGCTTCCTACCTCTGTCCCTGCTTCTTGACCTATTGTGCCTTCTGCCACTATGGTCAGCTGAACCCTTTTAAACCATGGAGCATAAATCCTTCCTCAAGTGGTTTACCTAGGAATGGGCACATCTACTAGAAGAATAAACAACACATTCTGCTTGGCGTCTCTTTGGTGGGCCTGAGACATGCAATCCTCCCAGCTGTGCATATCTTACCTATCAGTGTTTCCCATATAGGTAGGATATTGAAATTTATTTTTAACATGATGCTTCATGGCTAAAGCCACCTATTCTGCCTGTACATTTGAGGCTAACACTTTCTACAAGCCAAAACAGTTGTCTCTGTATCATAATCTTGAAAAAGAGAGTCCCTCAAAGAGCATGGGGTTGTCAGGTCACATGTTTACTAATCTCGTGGCATTTAATGAAATTTTCTTCTGCTTAGTTAATTCTGTCATCTCACTTTCGATCAGCCCCTAATTATGGGTCGCTCGGCACACTTTCCGTGACCATTGATGCCTCTGTTGACATTTAGTAATATAACATTAATGCGCCCTCTTTATTATAATCTTAGAAAAATACTAAATAATGACTAGTAAGTACAGGCAAAATGAGGTTCTTAATTGTTTTTAAATTATCTTAAAATATTTTATGTGCCATTGCTTATACAATTTCAACTCTGTTAAATTTATGAAAAGTCACATAAAGCCACAAGGGAAATAAAAGATTTTAGGAAAACTAACCCTCAAGCCAAGTGTTCTTGTCACTCAAGCTGTTAAGAGCTGATTCAGAAAGTTGACACTCAGTCCCCACTTGGAATCTTCTGTACTAGTCTCTCCCAAGCAACAAGATGGTCTTTGCATGGGGGCTGAAATTTGATTAATCATAGAATCATAGCACAGAGATAGTGCACTCTTTCAGGCTACCTTAAGAGATAAGCTAAGTTATTTTAAAAAAAAATCCTTTCTAGCAGCAGATGCAGAGATCCACAGCCAAGCCCCAGGTGGAGCTGCAGGAGTCCAATAGATGAGAGAGAGGAGGGATTATATGAGCAAGAGATATCGAGACCATGATTGGCACAGGGACAAATAGCCAAACTGGACCAGGCCCTCTGGATAAGAGGGACAGTTGATTAGCTTGAACGGTTTGGGAGGCCCCCAGGAAGTGGGACCGGGACCTGTCCTTGGTGCATGAGCAGGCTTTTTGGAACCTAGGGCCTATGCTGAGACACTTTGCTCAGCCTTGGTGCAGGGAAGAGGGGATTGGACCTGCCTCAACTGAATGTACCAGGCTGGGCTGACTCCCCAGGGGAGACCTTGCCTTGAAGGAGGTGGGAATGGGGGAAAGGTTAGGAGGGAAGCCTGGGGGTGGGTGGGAGGAGGGAAGACAGGGAATCCATGAGTGATATGTAAAATGACTAGGAAATCTCTTATCTAAAATAAATAAATAAATAAATAAATAAAACTCCAACCTCAAGAAAAAAAATCCTTTCTATTTTTCAGCATCATTGAATAGGATTGTTATATACTGTTTAAAGAATTACTTTACTCTCTGGCTTCTAAACTTAGCACAGTGGGTGTCCTCCTGGGGGACGGAGTACAGTGAGTTATCTGATCAAATCTGAAGGAGCAGAGCCATTGGCAGCCCTGTGGGGCAGAACTTGAGTTCTCATGGATCAAACTTTCATTAGAGACTTTAAAAGAAGAAACCTCAACATTCAGTACATTCTGGGTTTTTAATCTTTCCAGTGCAATGAGCCGTAGGTTCAACTTCACCTTCCTGTATTTCAGAACCCTCATCTGCAAAATGGAATATTAAAATTATGGTAGCTCATATAAGACCACTATTCCTAATCCTGAGCTTAGGTAACAAGAAAAGACAGCTAATTTCGTATCAACTGTCTCAAATAGTCCCTCTTCCATGGACTGGTAAGAATGGTCAGAGAAGTAACCTCTGTAGGCTTGTAGCATGGTGCTAACATGCTGTGTAAACTTCTGCCATGTTCAGTTACTCCTCTTCTTACATGAAATAGCTTCTGTCCTTGCCATTCTTCTATCAATTTTAGTTATTCTTTTTGTTAATAAGAGATGGCAGTAAGTGTGGTCAGTCTGAGAGCAAGTAACAGATATTCAATATAGCATGATTCCCCAGCTCAAGCAATGCTGGGGGTGGGGGGATGTACCATCCAAGTTCACAGGGAAAGAACAATGTGTCTCAATTTGCATGTGACAAGAAAGTGTTGCAGAGTACCCCTGCTGTAGTGGGTAGCCATTCCAGCTTTGATCTGGAAGTTCCAACCCCCATTGAGGCTTCGGTAACTGTCACGCCTACAAGGTGGGGCCAAGAGAGGACGCTGAAGACCCGAGATCCAGATATGCTGCCTCTCTTGGTTCCTGGACCCTGGGCGCTGGAGGTAGACTGAGCAGAGTTCTCCAGAGAACACCGCCGGACTGTGCTACGTCCTTCCCAGATCCTGCAACCTACATATCCCTTCATTTGTAAGTTACGCCACTAAATAAACCTCCCTTTTAACTTAATAATTTCACTAATCCCCTGCCTTGGGAAAAGGATCACATTTAAAATAGTCATGTCAGATATGTGAAGGTACACTCAACTGAGAAATGAGATTGTTGGGGCTATCTGAGATAAAAGGGATGAGGTTCAAATGGAGATCGTTTCCTTCAGCAAACTTCAGGCTCTCAGGAGGAGGGGGTTCGGGAAGAAGATGGTGAAGGTCACCTGGAATGCACCTGTGATCACTTAGCAGCCAAGCTTCGTCTTGTGGGAAAAGGCTTGTGGTTCCTGGCAAAGCACAGCAGCAGGGAGAAGTGAGGAGATGCATTTGCTTATAGAGAACACATGAAGAAAAGATAGTAGAATCAAGGGTATGACTATGATGGGGACTTCTGTCTATAAACTAGAGAAATGAAGGTACGAACAGGTGAGGGGAAGATCAGAGACTTTGGGTTCAATAGTCTAATGGCCATAACATAAGGAGAACACTGACTTGAGTATGAGAGAGAAGAGAACAGGAAAGTGGGCCTTAGGTGGTATGCTTGTATTTTGGATTTGGAGATGGGCAGATGCTGCTTCTGAAGTCCTGTGTGGCCTCTGTGGGGTGTTCTTAATGGGATGACTCTCAGCATCAGGAAGTGAAGAGTCCGAGGCTCCAGGGGTAAGAAGACATGGGGTGACAGGACAGTCATTCTACCCCTTTGACGTAGAAGTACCTGAAACAACAACGACATCAACAACCATGAAATAGTGACTGGGAGCTATCTATGAGCCAAATGACTACTTCAAACATAGCTAATATGTAGTGGAGCTAATAATCCTAATATTAGGGTTCAAGGTCTGGACTTGAATATTGTTCCTCTAAACCATTGAACACTTTCCTTAATCTTCAGCTAAGAATGGGAAGAATCAACACTTCTGTGGGTTATGTTCAGTCAGTAGAGCATGAGATTCTTAATCTCAGGTCATGGGTTCAAGCCCCACGTTAGGCTCCATTTGTAGTTGGAGTTTTCCTGTGTCCACCCAGCTCCTGCAGCTACTCAGACCCAAGTAAACACACAGAGATTTATATTACTTATAAACTGTGTGGCCATGACAGGCTTCTTGCTATCTAGTTTTTATATCTTAAATTAACCCATTTCTATAAATCTGCACCTTGCCACGTGGCTCATGGCTTACCAGTATCTTTACATCTTATTTCTCATGGTGGCAGCAGGTGGCAGTGTCTCCTGACTCAGTGTTCCACTTCCCAGCATTCTCCTCTCTGCTTATCCCACCTGTACTATACTTCCTGCTTGTCTACTGGCCAATCAGTGTTTTACTTATCGACTGTGTAAGTAGTCAGAGCAACACATTCACAGCATACAGAAAGGCATCCCCAGCAGTGTTCATTATGTGATCAGTTGGTAGTGATAAGCTGTGGTTCTGAAGGTTGGCAGGAATCTCCTTGAGTCATGCTGCAGGCATAGAGAGGCAGCTAAACTCTCCTGCTAAGTCTTTCTGGCAGCCAGGTGCCCCAACACCTCAGCATCCCCTCACTTCTCCCTGCTGCTGTGCTTTGCTGGGACCCACAGGCCTTTCTCCACATGAAAAAGTCTGGCTGCTAAGTGATCTGCTAGAATCTGACTTCCGGTCTCTGACTCGGCCTCCTGTCTAGCTTGCCATCTTGGGCCCTCCTTCATTTTGTGTTCACTCAGTTCCCCATGGCAAATCCCTGGGATAGTTTGCAATCTGGCAAAATAACAAACAATTCTATAATACTTTGTTAGACTTTATGCCAAAGACAGGAAGGTCCTCATAGATGTAGGACATTAGCTGGTCATATGTCATCTTCTTTGCTATGTGAAAGCTAATACATCATGATTTTTGTGACTTTATCATGTTTTCCTGTTTTGATCTGAGTGTGGTGGTTCTCAAAGGATCTTAGTGGTCTCAACCAGGATACACTCCATATTAGTCATTTTGTGTGACGCACAGGCCTAACAATGCGTGATTGCACATCTCTCAGCATTGTAAAGGCAGCATTTCTTTCCATCTGGTTCTTTCTGGCCTTCATTTCCTTGATGTGGCCTGGGATACAAGCTGCCCATCCACTCATCTACCACTTTGTGGGCAGTTACTCTGTTTCTGTTTTCCTTTATGCACACCTCAGCGAAGGCCACGTTTTTCTCTGGAAGAGTCTGGAAAACCTTTGGCTCTCATTAACATTTGAATTCCTGGGAACTCGCAATATAGCCTCGAAGTGTATCTCACCAACCTGTTCATCAGACAGAACCCTGCTCAGGAGCCCCTTTGCTGCCTTGCATTCTTCTCAGTCTCTTGGGTCTTTTTGTTCGGTGTGCCTGGTTTGCTTTTGAATAGCAAGAGCAGGACTTTGTTGGCACAGTAAATGTAATGAAGCTTTGCAGCATTCAGCAGGGGGAGGAGGGAGGTTGTTGTTGAAAGTTTCAAAAAGGAAGAAAGAAGCCACCCTGATGGCTGTTGTTCTAAATGCAGATGGCGGCGCTGATTGCCCTGTGAGATCCCTCTGCAGCATGCACATCACCATCACCTTATCTCAGATCAGCCTTCCTGCCAGCAGTGATGACTGAGACAATGCAGATGGTTCTCAAGTAGGGGCTTCTCTCAGAACCCAGTCCTTATCTGGCTTTGACTGGCACAGGCTGTCATTCATGCTGTCACTCAACCTAGGAGCACAATGGATCATGTCTGCCTTGCACATCACAGATAACTGAGCTAACCTAACCCGGGCTGGATTTAATTCCTTGGTTTAAAAAAAAGAAGAAGAGAAAAGATAAATCATTGATTATAGAATATCTGATTTTCCTTTAATTCACTTGTCACTGAAACTGTGACCTTGTATTCTAGATTGGTGAAATTTGTCAGCATTCCTGATAGAAGTCACTACTTTAATAAGAATTTTTTTTCAAACTGCCATCTATTTAAAAGTCGGAATAAAATGTAGGTGAATCTCTCAACTCAGTTTGTGCCAATCTTTTGTTTAAAGAGTAGCATACAGTTTTGATATGCTTTGGGATTTTTTTTATCCTAATATTTTAAAGTAAAATGTGTGTTAATGATCTCAAGAAAGCATTCTTTGAAAAATTGCTTAAGTAGAATGCCATAAAGGTGTTTTGTGTGAAAGCCTACTGTTTATGCCAAATCCAGAATGGTGACAGCACAGGACTCATTTACACATCTAAAGCAGCTTTGTATGTTGACAATGAAGGCGTTTGTCACAGCACTATCATGGAAATCACTATTTGCCTGTTTTCCCACATCCTACATATGCCATTGTGTGTCACATGTGGTATACTCCTTACAATGTACTAAAATAATCTGATAGAAGAAGCAGTAATTCTTAGCCAGATTAATTATTGAGTTTTTGAACAGCCTATTAATGGTGTCAGGCTGGATTTGTGTTTGCTGTTGAAAAAAGGTATTGAAGATTTTGAGATATGCAAACACTCCTTGGCATACAATAAGACATATTTCTAATGTGTACCCAGGATATTAGTTTTTCCACTGGGTTATCACACTGTGAAAGAACAGGCTAATATTGCTTTGTGGGTCTTTGCTCAGTCTTGGGGAAAGAGCATGATGGTTAGGGAAACTGTGGAGTTATATGTCTCAGAGGAAGCAAGAAACAATGAACAGTGGCTCAGCATCAGAACCAAACAACGTAACAGCTTCGCCTTGGCATCTTGTTTATAGTCAAGTTATGCTCTTATTCTGGTATCAAGGTATGCTCTTATTCTGGTATCACTCATACCAAAATGTTCACCAAAAATGGCAGTACATGGATTATTAAAATATTAGTGGAAAACAAAGACTAAATTTCAAAGTTTGCATCTGATCCTTATGAGAGCTACTTTTAAGAGGAGATGCCAAATATTCAGAAGTAATCATAGCTTTTCCTAGCTTATACACCTGCATGCTAATCCAAAACACTCAGCTTCCTTTAGGAACTCTCATTCAAGAGTGCTTACCACATGGCTTTGTACAGTCACCATACATTGGCCTTCCTCATCAACAAATGTGACTGGGATCCTTCCAGATTCTACAACTGTCTCAGTATTTCAAGTATCTTAACCAGATCTTATAGTAAACACTGTCCTGATCAGTGTCCTGTCTTTCAAAGAAAAAAGGCAGCCTCTGCCCCAAAGACTAGGATAATTGGACAATAAAACACAAAATAGTATGGTGTCTCCAGCCCTGCCCTAGTTGATGATAGTGAGCTGTACATCTGTCTAGAAAGGAAGAGTTCCAGCGATGGGCAGGCTAGGAGACAGATGTATCCCTGTTCTTCACAGGAGCCCAGAGAAGGTGCTTACTCTTCTAGAATGCCATATGATGAGCTCTTTTCTTCTTTGCCCTAGTCCTTCCTGTGTTCTCCTAAGAGCTTGTCTGATGACCTTCACACTAAAGTTCATCTTCTTTGGTCATCTACCAGGATGCAAATGAAGTAATTCCTTGGCATTTAACTAAGAACTATCTTGGACCCTAGTCCTGTCCTTAAATCAAAACTATAAAGGATAGTGGACGACCAACACAGATGACCTCACAGAAACCACAGGGACATTTTTTCCTTACCATGAGAAATTTTGTAGTACCTCAGTGTCTTAGGAAAATAGATCCCGTCTACATTTATGGCCACACTAAGATAGTATACCTTTCACTACATTGTATTCTGCTTGTTCAGGAAGCATCAGACTTCAAAAACACAGCAGTGGCTCTCCAAGAGGATGAGGGGGTGCAGAATTAGAAAAGCAGGTTCACTATTATAGTGCCATTTTACATTTCAGAATGAGAAGACACACTCCGTTTTCATTATAGACTGCAGAAAGTCAAATTTAACTAACGTTTCTTCCCTTAAGAAGGAATCCACAATGTAGGACCGCTTGGTGATTAGGGAAACCTTGATCCACAACTTGGCATACCTTTAGTATGCTTATCTTTTAATGAAGGCTATGGTTGTTTTTAATGCTGAAACTATGACCAAATTGGAAACTTTTGGTGAAAATATGGACTGAGTTATCAGACTCGTTATCCATTATTACTGTTTATCTCAACAAGATCGTATGTTTCACCGTTCCTTGATTATTACCATTGCATCCAGGTCTTAAAAACCCAATTGAAATCTGTGACTCCTTTTTATTTAAATACATCAGGGATTTCTGGCAGCCTTATGGTTTATGAGACCTAAAACTAAATCTAAAATATTACAGACTTTAATTATTTTAGTCTTAAAAGAAAGCCACTCTGAATGCTATAAAATAGTGGGCTTAGATTTTTTGCTCATTAGAAGCCAAGCCGTTTCATACTTCTTTTCTTATGCCAAAATGGTTTTCCCGAGTTAAAATCCATACCAGAGATCAAGGAAGCTGATTGTATCTTCCTGTTAGTGGAGCAGCAGGCAGAGTTCAATGATGTTTTTTATCTTAAATTATATTTTCAACTTGACCTCATTAAATTCTTTCCCTTCTGCTTGTCATGGCTGGGCTTACTATTTTTCTGCATTTCCTCTCAGCCCTTTTTCATTTTAAACTGTCTTTTAGAAATAATTCTTGCATGAGTGGTTTGTTATTTGCAACAGTGATCACATAGTGAATGGCCTAACACACACGCATAGCGTGACCCCCACACACGCAAGTCAGGTAGTGCTCCTGGCTGATTATTTTCTTAGGAGATCATTACATGTCAAAATATATTTTCATGTTTATATTTCTTTTCAAATTTATTTTTAAACTTTTTTTTTTAGGAAAGACGATAGTAAAGTAAAATAAATGAAAAAAAATCTATCTTTTTGCCTTGATTTTGTTTTTAGAGAAATAAATAGAAAACAGAAAATAAATGCCTTAACATAGGACATAGGTCTCTGTTGCAGGGAAACATACCTGTTTTTAAATGTATTCTTTGTTTCTGTGTAATTTGTGATAAGTAATCATTTTCACTTTCTAAATGTACAACAGTAAGAATATAAGTACTTATTTTGTGTAATTACAAAGACAGGTATAATTTTGATTTAAAATAAAGCAAGTTTGCTAAATAAAATGCAGCTTTCAAACACCTTTTTTTTTCTTTTATTTTTTAAGATTACAATTATATTGTTTCCCCCTTCCCTTCCTCCCCTCCCTCCAAACCCTCCTCCACAATTCCCCTTGTTCTCTTGGAAATTCATGGGCTTGCTCTTCACTAATGAAAGCCTGACTGAAATTTGTTACATGAGCCAATGTTATGGGGCTAGAAAGACCAAAGCATCTCATGGTAAATGGAATGAAAAGGGTCCATATGCCTGGGACCCCCCCACGACCACAGGGTGATGCTTCAGGCCAAATATGTTGTCATGGTCAGCTTTTATGAAAGACAGTTACATTTTTACCAACTTTAATTTGCTTAATTTTTGTGTTTAAAGAGTAAGAGTTGCATTAAAATACAAATTCCATCTCCTCGGCTGTCTTTATGAAGCACAGGCAGGCCAGAGTGATCTCATTACCTATGTGGACCAGTTAGCTAATGATTGATGTTGCATTTGTGCACAGCACAGCCGGGTTCCTTTTGTTAGTGGATATCAGACAAATTAGGTCTTACAAATTCGTGACCCATTCTCCCCTCCTAGTTAGTATGTCTTTCTCCTCCCACTTCTCACTCCCAAACCCCTCCCACCCCCAGCTTGCTGCTGGCACCTGACCATTATTATGGATAATTAACATTGCTGATAACCCCAATGGAGGCCCTAGAAGGGGGAGTTTGAAGAAAGAAGGGCAGAACAGACACTCTTTCTTACATTCCACAGAAAGAATGGGTTTGGATTACTGTCCAGGAGACCTCATTGCAGGAAAAAAAAATGAATGTGTCCGTGGCACACCCCAAACTAGTTTCCCCCCTCACTTTATGTGGGAAACATTTATCTTTTTAGTCACTTTGCATTCACTTCCGTCAGGATGAGGAGAGATGAGCTGTACAATAATGATTTAGACAGTTCCTTCCCCCATGCGATGTGCTGGGGGTGGATACACCTTTCTTCCCCTCCGCCATGCATGTTGCTGTTGGGATTCTTCATGGAGTTTTGAAATGGCATTCCTGATAGTGATACCTCAGGTATCATTCTGGGCATTCTTGGTGGGATATGTACATACATAAATGTGTATGATATATTTATTTATTTTAGAAGTGCATACCTTGATTCCCAAACGTTTGAGTTCCAAAAATATATTATTACATGTTTATTATATAAGCTAATAATATTAGCGGCTCCCATACTGTTATAATAAAACGTGTGTTTTGAGAATTTACTGGTAATTTCCTACCAATTCACTTCAAAAGTGGCCTTGTTTTGAGTTGGACATGTGATGGAGCTGAGGCACCAGGTTAAGCACTTCCCAGTATTTCCTAGATTGAAAGACATCTTGTGCATGTTCTGCAAAGATATGGCATGATTTTTTTCCTTTTGCTTTATAAGCAACAGCTAATTAAAATCGATAGGCAAGTATTCACATGTATTGGTGATTGTGATAGAACTCATGTAGCCAGACGCTGGATGAAATGTTTAATTACTTTATATAAGTGAACAATTCAGGGGTTTTTGGCATCTTGATATATTGCAGCAATCTAGGCTTACAATATTTTTGTTTCCCCAAAAGGAACACTACATGGTGAGCTATTATTCTCCATTCCCAAGTGACTCCCCACAAACCTTCCTGTCTCCATAAAAGTGTCTGTTCTGGACATTTCATATGAAGGAAGCCGTGTAGTATGTGGTCATTTGTATGTTTTCTTTCCCTCAGTGTAATGTCTTTTTAAATTTTTAAAATGTATTTGTCGTGTGTGTGTGTGTGTGTGTGTGTGTGTGTGTGTGTGTGTGTGTGTGTACCGGCACACTATATGGGGTGTGAGGGTATGTGTGCCATGGAACATGTGTGAAAGTCACAACTTTGTGGAGGTGGTCCTCCCCTTTCATCTTTACACAGCTTTAGAGGCTGCAACTTCTGGTAACCAGGCCTGATGGGCAAGTGTCTTTACCCACCGAGCCATCTCTCAAGCCACCAGCATGTCTTTAAGTTACATTTTAGGGTTTTTTGTTTTGTTTTGTTTCGTTTTTTGTTTTTCATATCTTGGTACTTGGGTAGTTACTATCACTGAATAACATTCCATTGTATAGATAACATGCATTGTGTTCAAACATTCCTGTTGATTGACAGGCTTTGTTTCCTCCTTTGATGATGATGCTGCAAACATTTCTGCTTTCATCTTCTGTGGATATTTGCTTTTATTTCACTTGCGTGTATACTTAGGAGTAGAGTTGATTGGTCATATGACACCTGGGTGAAAACTTTGAGGGAATTTTCCAGAGCTATGTTAGCCTGTATCACTGTCTGTGATGAGTCGGGTTCTGACTTTCCAACACTGGGTACTGTATTTCTTTATAATGCTATCCAGCTGGCCACAAAGAAGTGTCTCAAGGAGGCTTTCATGTGCATTCCCCTAATAACTCAGGACACTGAACATTTTTCGGGTGCTTACTTACTATTTGCATATCCTTAACTCATTTTCAAGTTGTAGTTTGAGGTTGAATTTCTGTTTATTGTTGAAATGTAACTGTCCTTTTTGTATGGATTAAACACAAATCCCTTGTCATTTGCATTCTTTTGCAAATACTTTCTTATTCTATTGGCTACATTTTTGCTTTCCTGATGCTTTCTTGAGATCTGTGTGTTTGGTAGGGTCACTAGAGGGTACACAACTGTCTACCCAATTTATATTTTCTTTTGCCACTTCTGTTTTAGTTGCTACACAAGATCACAAGGATTTATTCTTGCATTTTCTATTAGGAATTTTGTAGCTTTAGGTTTCTATACATTGTTAAATTGAACTTAAAACACCTGTGAAGGACACTTTATGATATAATTCTTCTTGGGTCTGTAAGATATATTAGTCAGCTGAGCAAAGCAAATATTTGTTGTGACTATTACGTATCCCCAGTGCTTTTCTGGAATCTGACACTAAATCAAATCTGTCCTTGGAGAACATTGCCTAATAAAGAAAAGCAGGTATGATATAAGTAACTAAAGTACAAGGTAAAATGTAACAAGTCCCACATGGAAGATCCCAATTTTGTTTCATGGGAAGTCAGAGAAGAAAATATGTCTTTGGTAGTGGGAAATGATTTATTCATATTGGTTTTGAAAAATGAGGCTATGTTTTGACAGATTTTTTTCCCTGATCTCAACAAAGATCAGGGAACCCAATGATTGGTCCCAGCCCAATTATAATCTTGTTTCTGGAGTACACAGTATTTTTTATGTAGACTGTTTTGTGATGTAGAACAATGTGTGTGTAGTTGAGTCCTAGGAGTCCTTGAAAGCTTTATTGATAGTATACAAGGCCAAGATAATTTATATAATATTAAAGCATAATGTGCCATTTTCATTGTATTAACATTTTGCCATTTATGGTAGTTTTAATCAGAATGGACTCCATGAGTTCATGTGTGTGAATACTTGATCCCCAGTTCATGGAACTGTATGGCAAAGATTAGGGTATATGGCCTTGTTGGACAAGGTGTGACACTGGGAGAAGAGTTTGTCATTTCCAGGGTACGCTCTCTGTCTCTTTCTTGTTGATCTAGATAATGAGCAGTCAGTTTTTCCTGCCATCATACCATGGCTTTGTTCCACCATCATGGACTCTAAGCATCTGAAACCATAAGCCCCAAATAATTCTTTTACTCAGTAGTTCCTTGGATCATGGTGTCCTAGCACAGCAATAGAAAAGTAACCGATAACACTGACTGTCTCCAAGGAGTAATTGATAACTATTTTATGTCTCGGCATGAGTTTAGGTGGTGGCACCAAGCTGGGCTAGTGTCCCTGTATTCCAACAATTATAGGCTTGAAGAGATAGCCTAAAAAGAAATTACTGGAATGAATAAACTAATAAATACCATGCCAGTTTATCTTAAGAATGTTGATGATGAAGTAATCAGATAATCCTACTAAATCCAACCCTGAAATTCATAGATTTTAGTCACTGTTTTGATATATGTGGGGATATGTAAGGTGTAGATGTAATTCTAAATGGTCTTATTAATAAAATCAAACCTGATGCCAGTTATTGGAGTGAATGCTAGAAGATCTGTAGCAGAAATCTTAAAAGTTCTTATTAATAAAATCAAACCTGAGGCCAGTTATTGGGGTGAAATGCTGGAAGATCAGAGAGACAGAACAAGCCACAGCTAACCTCACCTGGCCAACTTCTCAGCTGATCCTATTTCCTCAGACTGGAAGCTTCTGAGCCCTCATCCAAATGGATCTCAGCTGAACTGCTGTTTGAAAGCCTGAACACTTAACCAGCCAAATGCTTTTAGTTCCTGGCCCTCATGCCTTATATATCTTTCTGCTTTCTACCATCACTCCCTGGGATTAAAGGCTCACTCCCTGGGATAAAAGGCGTGTGTCACCTGCCTGGCTGTTTCCAATGTGGCCTTGAACTCACAGAGATCCAGAGGGATTTCTACCTCTGGAATGCTAGGATTAAAGGTGTGAGTGCCTCCATTTTCTAGCCTTTGTATCTAGTGGCTGTTCTGTCTCTGACCCCAGATAAGTTTATTAGGGTGTACAATATTTTGGGGAACACAATACCACCACAAAGATCAGAGAAGTAGAACAAGCCACACCTTCCTCCCCCCACCAGTTCCTCAGCTGATCCTGTTTCCTCAGACTGGAAGCTTCTGAGTCCTCATCCAAATGGATCTCAGCTGAACTGCTGCTCAAAAGCCTAAAAGCTTAACCAGGCTAGTTACTGGTCCTCACACCTTATATACCTTTCTGCTTGACTTTCCCAGTGCTGGGATTTGTCTTGTCTGAAGCCATGCAGGTTTTGTGTGTGTTGTCACAGTCTCTATTAGTCTATAGAGTATAAGACTATGCAATAGTCTAATTATGTCTGGAAGAAGCTGTTTCCTTGGAGACATCTACTATCTCTGGCTCTTATGATCTTTCCTTATCTTATGCCTAGATCCTTTATCCTTGAGGGAGGATATTAAAAAAACATCCCATTTAGGGCTGAGTTATCCAAAGTTGAACAGGCTACTGATCTATGGCCATAGCAATATGTTACTAAGAGTCATTTTATGGTTATGTTCTTTTAGCAGAATAATAGTAGTAGTTTTCCCCTTAGGGTCTCAGGACCTATCTGTTCTCAGGTTCTTGGCCATTTTAGAACTTTCAGGTATGGGTTATATCCTATAGAGTTGGCCTTAAATCCGATCAGAAAGTGGTTGGTGACTCCCATAACATTTTTGCCACTATTGCACGAGTATATCTTGTAGGTGGATCCCTGTTGTAGGTCCCAGGGTTTGTAGCTGGGTGAAGTTAATAATGACTTTCTTCTCTTGTATATGCCAAGTATCTTCCAGAATCATAAATGCTAGTCAATATTCCAGAACAAGAAGCTTCTAGTTAGGCATGAGCTTGATTTTGTGACATATGGAAATGCTCCCTTTGGCAATGGGGCCTTGCTGTCAGGTTATGGAAAGCAACCAATAGCCTCAACAATAGCTTATAATGTTTGGGAAGGTCTATAAGACCCATTTTTTCCAATGACTCAACAAGATTTAACCCATTCCTGGCACTGGAGTTTTACTTGGTGGCATAAGATGTCTATTTGAAACATTGTCTCCTCCATTATATAGTTACTTCATTTAAGTTCTATATGTATACATGGATGCTTCTACACATGTGATATTTGTCTTTTAAAGTCTGAGTTACCTCTCTTAGGATGATTATTTATAGCTCCATCTATTTACCTTCAAACACCATAATTTTATTTTTCTTCACAGTTGATTATTGTGTAAATGTACCAGATTTTCATTATCCATTTATCAGTTGATGGACATCTGAGATGTTTACAACTTCTGGCTGTTATTAATAAAGAAACAATGAACATGGATGAGAAAGTATCTCTGTAGTAGTGTGTAGAGCCCTTTGGATATATACCCAAGAGTGGTATAGCTGGATCTTGTGGTAGATCTATTTTCAGCTGTTTGAGGAACTGCTACTCTGGTTTTCATAGTGGTTGTGCAAGGTTTCACTCCCACAAGCAATGAATAACTGGCATGTACTGTCATTCATTTTATTGACCTTGGCCATTCTGATTCAGGTAAGGTAGATCCATATCTATCACCTACACAAAAGTCAGTTCCAAATAGATCAAGGGCCTCAATGCAAATCCAGATACCCTGAACCTGATAAAAGAGAAAATAGGGAATAGGCTTAAACTCATTGAAACCAGAAAAGACTTTCTGAACAGGACACCAATAGACATAATAGTACAAGCACTAAAAATAACAATTAATAAATGGGATATTGTGAAACTAAAAAGCTTCTGTAAAGGAAAGGACATGGTCATTCATGCCAAGCAGCTACAGGATGGGAAACAAAAATCATTACCAATTACACATCTCATAGAGGGCTAGTATCTATAATATGTAAATAACAACAACAAAAATGAATATCCAGGAAACAAATAACCCAATTTGAAACTGGGGCATAGAACTAAGCAGAGAATTCTCAGCAAATGAAACACAAAAGGATGAGAAACACTAACAGAAAATTTCAACATCCTTAGCTATCAGGGGACTACAAATAAAACAAGTTATTTTTTAATTTTAACTTTTGGTAAATTCATGCCGGAGTACTGCATTTACCTCCTTTCTTCTTTTCTTCTCTTTCATCAGCCTCCTCCAATGTCACTCCTCCATGCTCCTGCTCTCTCTCAGATTCTTGACTTCTTTTTCTTTGATTATATGTATATGTATACACACAGACAGAGAGATAGATATGCAGATATAAACCTGTTGAGTCCATTTTGTCTTGCTCAGCAATATACATTTTCAGGGCTGACCAGTTGGTACTGGATAATCAGTGCGCTCATCCCTGGGGAAAATTCATTCTCCATCTTCTATCAGTCATGAATTGACTATAGTTCTTTGTCTAGGTGTGGGGTCCTGTGAGATTTCACATATCTATGTTGACATGCCAACTTGGGTAGTCTTGTTAAGGTCTTGTTGGGGTAGCCATAGTGTTGATATTTAATGGGTGGAGCTTCCCTGGCATATTGAGAGGACAAAAATCTGGGAGCAGACAAGCTCATCTTCTGTCTCTCAGAATCTTTCCTACCCTTCTTTCTTGATGTTTCCTGGGCCTTATAGTTGAGATTTTAAGAAACTCTTAACATCTGATCTTAACATCTACAGAATTATGTAAAGCTCATTTTTTTAATCTAAAAATTTAAGAAATATGCTATTCTTATTATTTTGGGATTTGAAAACATGTTTTCATTAAAATGTTACTTATATTGACATGTAAAACTTTGATTAGTGTTAATTTAGTAAATTAATATAAATTTAATTTAATTTTAATTTTTATGTAATAAATATCAATAGTTAGAGCCTATATTAACAAGAAGCTCTTTGGATCCTCATGGTACTGTGAGAACAAAGGCTCGAGTACCCTGGTGATAAAAGCATATCCTTTCCCTGTCACTGCAGACGTGATAGGAAGGGGAATTGGCAGTACTGCTTAGTAAGTAGAATACTTTGTTAAATGAAGTTACATGAATTGGACAAAAGAGGACACCGACTTTAAAAGATGCTGTGACACTGAAACATTACTGTTATCTCTGTTCAAAGCATGCAATTGTAACAAGAACCTGTTTTAACAACACTCATTTGTAATTCTCTCTAATTTAACTTTCCATAAATCAACTATAAGACAAATGACACATAGGTATGAAATAGATAATTTATCATACTAACTAAAAATAATGGTCACTATAGGTTTTCCATTTAAAACTTTACCTCTAATCATCTATGTGTCCTTCATAAACATTAATAAATACTGTCTAATGCATCCAGTACCATGAGATGGTCTTGTAATACTTCATAAGGAGCTTTGTTGCTGGGGCGAGGAGACTGTAAATTCAAAATTACAAGGAAGACTTTGTGCTAGATGCATGAAGATGTTATTACTATGCAACAGCAAGAATACAGTGCTTATTCCTTTCTGAAAGTGCCTAGAGGAGCTTAGAGTCAAGAAGCATCCTTGGGCTAATTAAAAAGTAAATGCACATGTGTAAGGAACACCCCAGAAAAGATGAAAGGGAATAATATCACACATACATCACGGATTTCAATTAACTCACCATGATTGGAGCAAGTGGCCCAGCAGTCACAAGGTAAGAAAGGAGTTGGCAAAGCACGAAGTGACCATGCAGAGAAACTTAGCTGTCCTGTCTACAGTATGAGGTTGCTGATGAGGTTTGAACAAATTTAAATTGCATTCTGTGTGACAGCAGTGTGATGAAGCATTTCTTCATTCTACAAATATTACCTGAACCTCTCTTCTGTGAAAGGTATTTGGCTCCATGCTGGAACTTTGAAACTAAGCAAGGCAGCTGCCCTGCTGCCCAGCTCTAATGGGCTCTTAGACTGCCAACGGGCTCCTCTGGCTCACCCACATGAATACTGCCAGCTCCTAATAGTGTGGCTGACTGAAGCAATTCCAGAGTTCAGGTTGACTTGCAATTGCTGTGATCTGGATATGTAGATAAGATGGCATAGGTATGACAATCATTTGTAATTAATTTCAGTGAATGTCTTTAGGAAAGCTAGATGAAAAAAATGCTCATGATCAAAGAGGATGAGAAACAAACAGACAGGAAAACCCATGATGCTCTCAGACATCTAGAATTAACTGCATTATCTATGAAGACTTTGGACAGTTGTTACTAAAGAAAATGTGAACCACGACAGTAGTAGGACTCTGCACACAAGTTATTCTGGTTTTCTGACTTAGTAACTGTCTCCAGGAGAGAGGGTAAGTGTAGTTGCCTGAGATGCATTCTGTGAGCAATGACTTTTCAATGCACCGAGACCCTTGAAAATGTACTTGGTTTTTGAAAATAACTCTAGTCATGTCGCATGTGTTGTTTCTATATCTGTTTGATAAGCACGAGAAGTGGAGGGTTCAAACCAGCGCCGGGGGGTGTGAATGTGTCTGACCCAGCAGCAGCAGCCTTATTGTCAGTACTTTCTGGCTGTCATCAGCAGAACACCCAAGATGTGTCCATAACACCAGAGATGGTTAAATCTTCATTCTGGTGTTAGGCAGGTTTCAGTATTTAACAAAAGTCATTTATCTTTCAAGTGGGGAAAAAAAAAGAAACCAATGTGATACAGAGTTTTGGGTCTTGAATAGTCAGCATCAGTTATCTCTGATTAGAATATGAATTAGATTCCCAGAAAAATCTCAGATGGCATTGGTGATTTTAATCACTGCTCTGTATGTGATTTTCACTCAGACTTGACATTGTATCCAACATCCCATTTGGTTATGCATTTTATAAAACCTAAGAAAGAAAGTGGGAGATAAGCATTCTATATCAGGTGACAGGGGGCTCATGGGTGGAACAACTGTGAAAGACCTGGAAAGGCAACAGAGTAAGAGGATGATGGGGGATGAGGAAAGGAAGCTGAGGAAGAAGCAATATGGATGCCAGGAGGCTTTTTTGAAAACAGTGGGAGGGTACAATTGGGAGCTGAAAACAGAGCATTTGGTTTAGTCAATGAAAGTAATAATCTAGTGGATTCGGTAACAGGTTGAACAGAGGAGTGGTGCCAGGCTGATATTACAGAGAGAGTCATGGGATGAACTTTCCGCAGCATGGCTGTGAAAGGAAAGAGAAAGGATGAGGACGGTCATCCTGAAAGAAGACAGACTGTCAAGACAGCACTTGTCTAGATTTCAATGGGGTAGACATCAGTGTCTCAGAAGTTGAGGGAATGAGCCCGGGGTTGGGGAGTGACAGATGATTCATTTGGGTGAATGGCAGCTTCTATTCTACTCTGGCTAAGAGACCGTGGGTTCTTTTCATTCATCATGCATTTCTGCCTCTGGTAAACTCGCTGTTGTCAGTTCTTTTACGTTATGCCTTACAGAACTTTCCTTACGTGCTTAAAAGTGAAACAAAAAAAATTCCACGAGAACAGAATTAATAATTCCAGAAGCTTATTGATAATAATGCTCCAATAAGGAAGACAAAAGACAACTCAACATAATTCTTCTGCAATTTTTTTCTTTAAAAATGAAGCATTTTTATGACAACTGTGAAATACATAGAAGTGGTTGGTTAAGAATTTAATTTTGCATCCATTTCAGGGGCTGACCAGGCAATTAGTAAGCAATGTTTATACTCTTCCTCTCCCAAAGACAGGAGGAGCTTGCTACAGTCCATACAAAGAGTTACAGAGAATGGCCTTCATTGTTTTGAAAGCTGAACTCTGAGGATATAAAACTATAAACAAGAAAAGGTGATGTCAGTGTACCACTGTATTTACTGAAACAAACAGCATAATTAATGAGTGAATTGAAATGTGAACTGAGAAAAATGGATGATACTGATTTCAAGTGTTCTAGCTTCTTAGACAAGGTGGAATCAAGTATATCTTCAGGCTGAGTGGATATGGGCAGGAGGACACACACACACACACACACACACACACACGAGAGAGAGAGAGAGAGAGAGAGAGAGAGAGAGAAGAAATTCTCACAAATTACAGCCAACTGTTGGATGGTAATATACTCAGTTTTTATTGACAGCATCTTGTGGAGATAAATATGACTTGTTTCAGGCAGCTGAGTGCATTTAGCTTATTAGGACACTTTAGAATCATAGAGGTCTCTCATGCACTGTCTCCTTTCTACTGTCTAAGCCTTTATGGTTTTTTTTAAATCTTATATTCTTCTTGGCATCCACATTTTCCTCAATGTTCCTGGGGTTTATCATCCTATGATGTAGGCGATAATCACTTGGAGAATCCAGAAACCTGAATTCCTAGCCCCTTTCCAACAAAGATAGGCCATAGACTTTTGCTCAGCCAGGGAGATTTACTTGGCTCTTGAAATCCAAACCTAGCTGACATTTTACTGAGCCCTCAATCTTGGCAGCAGGGGCATCCAAATCCACTCAGTGGTCCTGATACACTAGAGTTGAGACCCAGTAGTGTCAGAGAGGTGGCATCTGCTGTTTGGTGATGGAGGCAGCAAGGTCTTCTTCAGTGTGGCTGAAAGCTGTGAAGTGGTTATGGATTGGGCTGCCCAGCTTCTCTTTTCATGCTTATTTCTGAGCCAGCTTCTCTTGATTCCCCAATAATTTTGAAACCAACCCATTAATCCTAATAAATATCTTTTCTGCTTAAAGCAGCAGTGTTTTCCATTTTCTTTATCTAAGAATCATCGCAAGATTTTCAGTTTAGTTATAGGGGCTTTTCATGTCAGCATAAGGGGTTTGTGTGCACACTGATTTCAAAGAATTCTGTACAATAAAGTATTACCTAAGTGATGCTTTATGAACATTAATGCCGGCATTGCAGAGGAGAATTCTTTGAGAGAGAAAGTCTCTAACTAGTGCTATGCTTTGGATGTTTACTGCCCCCCCAAGTTCTGTATGCTGCAGACTATGTACTCTGGTCAAACTATTAGGAATTGTGGCTCGTTAGCAGATGGAGTCTTGAGAGAACTCTGCAGGACATTGGAGGCATGTATCCAAAGCTTTGCTACACACTCACCTCAATGTCATCATGTATAGCCATTTGAAGCCCAAAGCAGTGGGGGTGCCTGATCTTATACTGGAGACTCCACCATTTGAGCTAAAGCAAACATTTCTGTTTATAAATTAATTATCTGGGGTTATTTTTTGAAGTGATGGGAAGCTAACAAATATAGGCGGACAAATAAGAGAGGGACCATGGATCATATTAACTAGGGAACTGGTTTGTAGGCAAAAAGGGTTATACAGACTGAATTAGAATAGATGTGAAATATATACAATTAGGCAATAGCAAGATGATATTGGGCTAAGATTAAAAGAAGTGAGAGTCAGACCATAAAAACAGTGAGCTGTGTATGTCTGGTACTTTTCTAAATGAGTTGTCACTCTGATAGAGGAGCCTGAGGCAAACATGTGGGCCACACAGTGGTTTGGTTTGACAATGATTCTTTATTTTTAGCTGTAGATCACTTGCAATATACATTTACATCTGAGGTAGGGAGTTGACTGTCTACTGCGAAAGGAATATTATTAAATGAGCCAGCTCCATCTCCTACTGGCCTCCTTATGTATTTACCTATAAAGCAAATAGAAACAAGACATTCAGACATGGATTATTTATATTATGCTATGGGCTCATAGAAAATGAATTCAGGAAGTAAATGGAACTTGAGTTATCCAAAAAGCATCATGATTACCAGGCAGCTGAGCCCCCTACCCTATTTTAATACTAATAGGTCTTCCCAAAAGTTAGTAGGGGCTGTCATAAACACCATGGAACCCTAAATGTAGATACTAAATTATTCTTATATTGTATTGGAAATCTATGATCTGATGGATAAATGTTTTACCCCATTCCACTTAAACATTTAAGGATAATATTATTCAGGCAGGACATTGTTCCACAACACTCCTGTAAGAAATAAAAAAAAATGTAAAGAGCAACTTTATAGATATTCTGGAAGAAAAAGCCATATGATCTCAAATCATTTCAAGGCAATTGGAGATGTCCAGATGTTTCCACCATCACTGCCCTCCAATGGAGTCAGGACAAGTTATACTCCATGGTTAGATACAAAGCACAAAGAATAGTGTGAACAAATGCCTCACTGCTTTGTCGCTGACCAGTAGTTTGCATTGAAGATTGCCTGACCCTCTCTTGGATTCTGTTTCCTTATCTATTAAGCAAAGATATCACAGAGCATCCTCCGAGTAAACACTTGGGAGTGGAACTATGGTCTAGGCAGTAAAATTGGCTACCAAAGGATATGAACAGATGATACTGCAAGAGACAGTTGTAACCTTCACAGCAGAAGCTGACAACAGTTGCTACTCTCCTTAAAGGTCGTTTCCCATCTCCCCATAGGAATGGCATGATGGAGACACAATGGGGACCTGTTGTCGTTGTCTAGGATGGCATCTACCATTTCTAGGAGCTATCTGTTTGCCTTTTAATATAATTAGGCAAAGCAGATTGGTATTTAGTCTTGTTCTGACAACAGCAAATTAGGCTTAACTCTTTAATTACAATGAGAAGGAAATCACCTTTCTGATATCCTTCAATTAGCTCAAGCAGCTGTTAAGTTATAATTAAAATTTCACATGGATCATTTGAGTTCTTGGAATGTTTCCATTTAATAACAAAACATTTGCATATATGCATTCAGTCTTCAACAACCTTTTCAAATCTGTCAGTGGTGAACCAGAAGCATGGATACTGTATTAGACAAAATCTTTGTAGTTTTATAAGCAGACAGCTGGGCCCCACAAAATGAAAAATGGAAATGGAAGAAGGTGATCAAAAAGTATTAGTGCCTTCAAGTTTTTTGGAGCTTGTTCAGAGACTCAAACTTTTGTTTCATTTGTAGTTACCCAGGAGGGAAGAAAAAAGTAATCAGGAGAGAGTAGTTATTCAGTGCTGTCTATGAGTCTCATTATTCCAAACAATGACAAGTGGCCCCACTGTGACTTTATATATGGCTCCTTGCCTCAAATTTTCAAAAGTAATCATGTGAGAGGAAGTGTTACACGTGAAATTCACATTCTGTTTTGGTTTTACTGAGAATGGAGCTCAGCAAAAATCTACCCCTTTGAAGTTTTTTTTTGCCACTATTTATCTGATAAAATTATGGGTTATACTGTATAGGCGAAAAGAAAGGATACACATATTTTTAACTGTACTTATAAATTAGTAGTTTAAAAAAACACTAAATGCTGGTTAAATTAAAGGGGATTCACTTGAGTAATCATTGAAATTCATTTATGTTTGAAAGTCTGGGATTATGGCATCCAAATCAAATGTCAGGGAAGAAACTAAAACATGGGGGGGTAGTTAAAAACATTTTATCTCCTTTTAAATGTAGCGTATATTTTCTACTCTTTGACGTTGGTAGAAGGAGCTAAGAAAATGATGTATTAGTAGCAATGTTGGAATAGGATAGGTTTTACAATCTTTGTTATTGGCAAGCAGCTCAGATTTTATTCAAGTTTATTCATTGATAGCCCACATCGACAAAAAGAATTCTGTATGGGCGAAGAATCTAATGGTGTCTTTCTAACTATCAATCTGTATTGTACACTATTGAATTTCAATCACCAGGATAATTGTATCTCTGGGAATTAAAGAATGCATGTGGAGAAGGAAGAGAGATGAAAGAGCAGTGCCTGATGTCCTAACTACACCAGTGTGCACACTTTGGGGGGCTCCCAGCTGTGAGCAGCACATTTTCCATCTGCCTTTCCTAATTTTATTATGACCTTTCAGAACCGATTTCATCTGGAAGAGAGTTGGCTCAGACACCTTCACTGTGTCAATTTTATCTTTGAACGACTGAAAGGAAGGATTAGTAACAAGTGGCATTCTGGCAGAAAAATGTCCAACTAGTACCTACCTCTTTCAGTGGGAGATTGCCTTGCTGCGAGATTGGGAGAGGGCACTGCTGGGCGATTTCAAGGTTTAGTTTAAGTGTTACAGCTTGGGGATCGGGATCGGAGCTAAACTCTCAAGTTTAGAGAGTTCTTCAGAAAATGTTTAATACTTTTTGTATCTTACAGAAATGAATAATGAATCCTAAAAGATGATTTTATTTGAATTCTAAACTGAAGGAAGATAGCCTTCTGTGTCCTTCTCTCATCTTCTCTCTTTCAGCCTGCTTTAGAACATTTATTGAATTCACTTGCGTGCATAAAATACTTAACTTATTTATCCCAACTGCTATTTTATCTTGAAATATACATCTCATATAAGAAACTGAACCCATATAAGGTTAATAGGTAGTGATCAATAAAGGGCAGAGTCAGAATGTAATTCTATGTATGCCTTCTCCTGAAGTACAGTCTCTTAACTAGTGAACTATTACATTCATTGATTAATTAACTGGACAATTACACCTAGGTCTCAGACTTAGTTAGGAGCTAGGAATACAAAGCTGAGCCAAAGGAATGTGGACCTTGACCTCATGGTGTTGACAGCATCAGGATAATGTTCTCCTTAGAAGGCAATCTTGCATGTGGAATAGTCCCTACAAGTTGATGGGCCTGCAGTAATACCAGCACGTTTGCGCATTCTGCGAGGCACTATGTATGCACTAGCCTCTCATGGCCCCATTAGCAATGACGGGAGTAGCAATAACTAGGCATCCCGTAGCATGTTCCAGCACCCAGCTGTTAGACACAGGCTCAGAGTCTCCAATTGCTCTTAAATTCCCTTTGGCTTGTGCTAGACTGCATTCCACACAGTCAGTTTCTAAGATGCAAATCCCCTTTCCAGATTCTGTTAGAAAGCAGCAGTCAGCATGGAAATGTAAGAGGAAAGGATCAGTACTTCTCCATCCCACCAACAGGGGAGATGATGCCACTTTTCTGAGCATTCTTTAGGGGCAGTCGTGAATGAGAAAGGAAAAGTTGTGAAGCTTAGGACAAATTGTGGTTCTGAAAGGTCCATTCTGTGCAATGTGCATTTGTATTTTCTGGTAATGACTCAGGATGTCTAGTTTGTGAGGCATAGGAAGAAGGCAAACGTCCAGCCCCAGTGGTCATCCCACTGAACAGACTTGTGCTTGGGTTGCCAGAACTCTCATAAATAACTTACTCATACAGAATATTCTGTTTATACTCCATATTCCAGTGTTTAGCCAGTCATTTCTCTTTTAGTTGTTTTTACTAATAGATTCATCATTAGGAAGTCTTTTATTGAAACTTTTGAACGTCCCAGGAAATGGGTTAGATTATTCCAAGCTATTCCCATTCTACCCCTGCTAACTTCCCTGCAATTGGTAGGCAAGAAATTGGAGTTGAGAAGGTTGGTTGATTCAAATCACTGAGCTAATGAGTAGCTGAAATAGAGCAGAGTTAGGTCTCTTTGGTATCCATCCACTTACCTTGACTAATCTGATCACAAGAAAATGATCCTCCAATTATAGGTCACCCATATTGGGACCACACACATAGGTTTCAGGACTTCCCAATGTGCCTTAGAAAGGTTTTCTTTGACTGGGAAATACTAGTCCACAGTTGTATCATACGTAGATACCATCACCTTCCAGTTGCCTGTGTGATTTGTGTGTGAATTAGGATACTGTAAGCAGGCAAGCGAAGCGAGGTTACAATTCCTCTTTCAAGAATAGCCTCCTCCAGTGATTATTTTTCTTCTGGGTCCCAACACTTAGCACTTCTAAAATACATCTTTATTTATTAAGTTTATTTGAATTATTTAATTTAACCCTTAAGGATATAGAATAGATAGTTTTTTCAAGACAGGGTTTCTCTCTGTAGCCCTGGATGTCCTGGAACTCTGACTAGGTTGGCCTCGAATTCAGAAATGTGCCTGCCTCTGCCTCCCAAGTACTGGTGTTAAAGCATGTGCCACCATGACTAGCTTGATTTACAAATTTAAAAGATCGTCTATGATACATGTCATGTCTGTCCATATTATCTGTGGGGCTTTTTTTGGTTTTGTGATGGGTTTTGTATTTGTTTGCTTTCTTGCTTGGTTTTGTTTTACAGTGTTAGGGATCAAACTCAGGGTCTCATGCTTAGGAGCCCATGTAATATTTGTTATGTTTCATTTCTAATCTATTTCAAGCTCTTCAATTCTTCTGAGCTTTGCACTGCTTCTATAGAAAAAAAAATACTCCTGATCTTTCTTCATATGTGTTTTCTGTCATATAACTGAAACTAGAAAGTTATTCTAATGGAGCTGGATATTTCAGATGGCTCTTAAGTCACACCTTTACAATACTTTTAGGCAATGTTTACCCATACCACCTACTCAGTGGGAACCTTCTTGGAAAGTATGGATGGTCACATGCGAATGTTCCATTTCAGCATGCTGTGAGTAAATAACATGTGGCTTTACTTTCAGAAACACTACTAAAGTGTCCCTCAAGTACAGCCAAGTGGAAAACCCACTAGTTTAGAATGATCAAGACAAAATCCGTATTTTGGTGAAAAAAAAATAGAAACTACCTTTCGTGTATTTTTCATAAATTTAATAAAGCCCAATTGTCATATTAGTAGAAAAATTAAAAGGGGCTTCACCATAATTTACCTGTGCATAGTACGGATCATCAACCACGTAAGAAAATCATGACAAAGTCAGGATCCAAAGCAGCTAATATCTACTGACAACTATCTGCCTTATATTGCCCAAGGTCTTGTACCCGATGACAGACATATTAAGAAATTAAAACTACAAGATAGAAATTATCTATTGTCTCACAGAAGAATATAGAGTATTTACTACATAGATGTAAATATTCATGTAAATGTGCGTATGTGTATACATGCATTACGGTATATGCAGGAACCCATTCATGCATACTTTTATGTTGAGGACTTTGGAAGAATCTTACGCAGGTATTTTCCCTGGCTTGTGTGTCGTGCAGTCTGCAGTTACATGAAAGGCTTGCATGTTACTATGTAGACCTGGGTCACAGTTTTCTCATTATAATTTTGCCTTTTAACAATAATATCTGAACAGAGGCAAGATGTATAAATGATGGATTAATTATAGAATTAATTTTTCAATAACATTGTTCTGAGATTTATATTTTATTATATTTAATTTCAACAGAAAGCCATTGAGAATGCTATTAAAATACATTTGAAACGTAGCTTCTAGTATAATGTGTCCAAAAACAGCAACAGCAACATTTCTGCATAAACTCCAATTTTTTTTTTCATTTTACTTCAAACCTTCGGAACAAGAGCTTGTCTGTAAGATGGAACTGAGCTCGCTTGTTATGAGTTATGGATGTTTTAGTGATAAAATTTGGCTTTCTGGAACAAATGGGTGTTCCAACCTGATTTTATTAGTGCAGCTGAACATTGGGGAACTACAGCAAGGAAATTCCTGCATATTGCCACAATTTGAGGCCATATGGATCATAAACTTTTCTATTTGTATTTTACTGGTGGACATAAATGGCATGATCTCATCAGGAAAAGAAGAAAGGACCCACAGCTGACATGTAGGGACTGTACATCTTGCTATGGAATGTCAGATAAAGGTGAAGCTTTTAAACAAGAGGCCCCTTGATTTAGTGTCTTTAATGTGCCTGGGAAGGGATGTGCTCTGCGCATCATTAGTGAGACAGGGTGAAGGGGCAACACGTTTCTTCTGTTCCTGTGGAAAAGGATGAATCTGGCACAGCTCTGATGTCAGAATCTCCATCACCTTTCTCACAGATGATGTAGATTTTAATTGTACTCGGGCCGCCACGCGTCGCACCAGCTCCTACGTGACATTGAGACAGATGAAGCCATTTGTTGGCATTATCAGAGCCAGCTGTGTGCTTGGCTGCAGCTACAGTAGGCATTTTATCTCATGCATAATCCTCTCATTGAGAGGGGATCACAAGCGTTGGAACCATATGGCAAATAATTTTATTATGATCAAAAAAGGACTCTTGAAACTAGTTAAACAGAAGAGTCCTTGAAATTCAATCAGAAGAACTTTGATTTTCATGTCACACCATCGTCCTAAATTAATTGTTAGTACTGCCACAAGCAAACAGAACCAAGACTTCCCTCCCCCTTGCAAAATGAGGATCCACTTAACCATCATCTTATGCCGCTCAACATTTGTTTTGATTCTTCTCAATTTGGGAGAATTTATGTGGATCAATATTGGAAAAGAAAATCTGGATTTCGAGCCTAAAGCTAGTTTCTAATTAAAAATGGTAATAATTTTAAACAATGTTCTAAATAGCAGAACAACACGGGAGAGGTAAGACAAGCTTGAGTGAAGATCCTAATTGCTACTCTCTTAAAATATGTGAAAGACACGCTGTCTCTTTTTCCTTTAGGGAGGAGAGTCTCTGGTCTTTGTTTTGTGTTCGGTTTGCTTTTGATACAGGGTTTCCTATGGCTCAGGCTAGCCTCCATCTCCTGATCTTCGTTAGTCTACCTCTTATCTGCTAGGATTACCGGCATGCACCACCATACCCAGCTCAAGAAAGTCCTAAAATAAAAAGAATATGCCTGTCCTTTTGCCAGGGAGGCTACTGATCCTGCACATTTAGCATCTGTCTTCAACTGCAAGAAACAAGTGTGTCTTTTCCATGGGGAGGGATTTCCAGCACAAATCAAGGAGCTGCCTTCTCCTTATCCCAGGCCTCTATCCAGGCATGTGATGGGAATAAGTGACTGGGAAACAGAGGATTCCAGTTAGGAGGGCTTTAGAGGCTGGGGAGCACCTGAGTGGCTGCCTCATACCTACATTGCTTCTAGCCGTCATAAACCTGCGTTAATTGGATTTTATTAATCACAAAGGATTTCAACTCCCAGTTCACATGTCACAATGACACCAAAGAGTGATTTGCCTAGCCTCGCATTGCCTTGTCCATAATATATATGTATTATATATACATATATAATATATATAATATATATGCTCTTCTTTTATTATCATTTTTCTTTCCATTGAAACTATATAGGATCAGGACTTTAGGGTACCTGTTAGTGGTGGGAAGGCATTATTAGCAACAGGGTGAGAGTACACGCTATTCCAGAGTCCAAATGCAGCAGCTGCCATATCTTGAGAGTAGGCTTTTATTTGATATTTTATTGACAAATAATAAATCTAGTTATTGTACTGGGAGAGTCGTATAACCACCCAATCTACAGAAAGTTTAATTTCTAGCACTAAATGCCTGAAGCAGCCTTTTTTTTTCTTTCTTTCTTATCACATCCCCTCATGGCTAGAGCTGAGTAGCTGGCCAAGCTGCTAAAAATGGTTTAAAATGTGTATTTTTCTTTTTGTTATTTAAAGCCATGTTTGAAAAAAAGTAGGCTTGGTATAAAATGTGCCAATGACTCCTTCAATAAACAACTACCAAATCCCACTGTGGAATCTTGATGGTAAAGTCACACTGAATGTGTTCAGCAGTTCTAGGTCCCTAACCAGGATGTGTAGAGCAGGGCTGTGTGCACCTGAAGAAAGACTCAGCAGAAAGTCATGGCATCTCCAAGCAGGTGCCAGAAATTGACAGATAAGCATCCCTCCTCATCCTGGTGACAGCTTCAGTTCAGTAAGCCAGCGGTTCCCACCTTGAAAACACTGGTTCCCCTCACTGGTCTGTTATTAAGTAGCTGTGGTCATGACCGTGCCTTTATATTTCTCTATGATCTTCCACCTTCTGTCACCATCAAGGGAAAACATGGAGATGTGATTGCTATGGTGGAGGCCTCACAGTTTCACTCAGGCAAACCTTGTTGGTTAGGAACAGCCAACACATTGCTAGTCTCAGAGGTGTGGCCTGTTTATTCTAGGATTGCTCTGGTACATTTTAGAGAAACCACAAATACCATTTCACGCTGTCTAGGGATGATTATCCAATATACTCTCGGAAGGTTTAGCTGAGTGGTAGAACTTCAGTCTTCGATAACATCACCCTATCCACTTTACAGGGATTTCACTGGCAAGGAAGGTGGGTGGTCGGGTCTGAGCACTCAGGACTTGACAGATTATCCTGTGATGTGTTACAATTAGGAATGCCTCCATCTCTCTTCATTTATGCAGCTAGTGAGAGCACATAACTCCTTGGAGGTAGACTTGTTGAGAGCTTTCCTCATATCTTTTTAAAACTCAGAATCAGGTTTTGTAGCTTTTATGAAAACCTCTACTGAATAAGTTAAAGTTTGGCTTGCACACTCATTTGTACTCGAGGCAGTTTCTGGATGATGGATCACCCTGTCACCATATAATCAACAAACCAAGTGGACCTGAGGGAGGAGATGGCATATGATTGTGACATGGGAATCATAGGTGTCGACTTGCCGTGAAGCAGAGAACAATAGAGGGGACTGGGTTTCCAGTAGGAATTGGGTGTAGACACATTCTAAGCTGGCACTGGCTTATACTTCTGGAAATGAGAAGAGACATCATGGATTTAGGAAGCCTTTAAAAAATTTTGTTTCTGATTATACACATTGAGGTTCTCTCAGTTTCGGGGGGGGGGGAGTGAATGATATAAATTAGCAATAACCAGTATGCATAAGCCCCAAACTGCTGGGCCAAATAAACCTAATCCAAATTTTATAGTCTCACCACTTACAACAGAAAGGAAGTGGGAAAGGAAGAAGGAAGGAAGGAAGGAAGGAAGGAAGGAAGGAAGGAAGGAAGGAAGAAAAGGAGAGAAGGAAGGAAAGGAACAAGGAAGGAAGGAAAGAGGGAAGAAAGAAGGAAAGAAGGAGGGAGGTAGGAAGGAGGAGAGAGGGAGGGGGAAGAAAGGGAGGAAGAGGAATAGAAGGAGGAAAGAAAGAAAGAAAGAAAGAAAGAAAGAAAGAAAGAAAGAAAGAAAGAAAGAAAGAAAGAAAAGAGGAAAAAAGAATAGGAAGATGTTTCTCTCAGTATTTTCTCCCTCCCCACCTGACTCCTTCTGTTCCCAACACCACCCCCTAGTCCTCTGGAATTGGGAGGCATTTCAGGGAGGGGAGTCAAGGTGGAATGGAAACTCCATGGAATATAAGAGAGTAACCCTAGCAAAGACTCCTAGTAATGGGGGACACAGAGCCTAAACCTGTTATCTTCTGTGATCAGACAAGTCCTCACCTGGAGGATTGGGACACCAACCCAGCCACAAAACCTTTGACCTACAGGTTGTCCTGCATTCAGGGTGTTCTGGAGCTGGAGCCTAGCAGAGGAATCATCAAAGAGACCAGAGAGACTTTATCCTGCAACTGACAGGAGCAGATACAGAGTCCCATAGCCAAACATTTAGGGAGAGCTCCAGTAATCCTGCAGTGGAGAGGGGTAAGGATCAGAGGATCCAGAGGGGTCAAGGACACGAAGAGAACATGGCCCACAGAATCAACTGACTGGGACTCTTGGGGGCTTGCAGAGATCAGGAAGTCTGTAGGGGTCTGACCTAGGTCCTCTGCTTATGTTATGGCTGAGTAGCTTTGTGTTCTCCTGGGATTCCTAACAGTGTGAGTGAGGGTGGTCGCTGACTCTTTTGCTTGCTTGTGAGACCCTTTTCCTCCTGCTGGGTTGCCTCGTCCAGCCTGAATGGGATGTGCACTGTCTTATTGTTGCTTGCTGTGTGGTGTTTGGTTGTTGTCGCTGGGAGACTTGCTCTTCTCTGAGGGGAGTGGGGGTTGTGGATGAGGGAAAAGAGGAGGTGGGGAGGGAAAAGAGGGGAAACTGCTGTTAGGATGTAATATATGAGAGAATTAAAAGAAAAAAAGAGGACATGAAGTTAGAAGGGACGTGTGCTGGGGAGGCTGGACAGAGTTGAAGTGGGGAGTGGAGACTGCATATGACCAAGACATAATGCATCTGTATGAAGTCTCCAAAGAATAAATTAAAATATTATTTTTAAAAAAAATAGTAAACTTGAAGCTCCTGATTTAAAAAATGAGAGTAAGAAGAAAGAAAGCAGAGAAATTGGGCAGAGATTTGTTTAATTTTATTTGTTGGTTTTGGTTTTGGTTTTGAGACAGGATTTCACCACGTAGCCTAGACTGGCTTGGAGCTCACTGTATAGTCCAATCTGGCCTCAAATTTACGATCTTCCTGACTGAGCCTCTAGAGCGCTTGAGTCGCAGTATATATTGCCACACCCGGCTAGGTTTTGCATAGCTTTTTCTTGAAGACTTAAATGCGAGGCAGTCTTTCTCTTCCTTCTGTGGAGCACAGTAATATGAGCAGTGAGAATAAGATATGGCCAAAGAAAGAAGAGTGGCCACTGTTTAATTGAGTAAACTCTTGCTGGCTTATTATTAGAGCCAAAGTTTCCAGAAAACTGATTTTCACATGTAAGTCATGTCATGAATTGTCCACATCAATTGTTTCCTCAACTTTGCATATTCTACTTCAACAGATATTTCCAAGATAAGCTACATGATTGTACATGGTTTAAATTCAACGTAGGGAAAGTCATTTCTTAGATTCATGAGTCCCTCCTGTATTATTACAACATAAATTGTTTTGTTGCCCTTTTGAATCGTCAAGTCTGGCAAAGAGAAGTGTCATGGGCAGCAGATGAAATCAGAAGGAACCCAGGATTTTAAAGCTCATTAGCATTTTCTGTTCCCCCTTTTAAGCTCAAATCCCTCTCCCTAGGGGTCTGAATAAAGAAACATGCCTGTCACTGTGGGACAACATTCACATTCTTCAGATAAGGACTCTGCTCAGTCTGGGGTCAAATTATACTCGTGGCAAAGCTGATGAGCAAACAAGGTTTTGGAAGATTCAGTCACTCTTGTAAAAGCTGATTATAATTGATGAACGACCAGCTTGCTAGACCCTGACAGGCTGGCTGCCTGGCCTTTGCTCTCTGCCAGTTCAAGCCTTACGAGTGTGAAATAGCCAATTACTGGAATACCTATTGAAAGTAATAGGCCAATGAGCAAATTGCTACTATGGGATGCCATAGTGGTGTAGATGGAAGGAGGCCAAGATAAAGTTCTGCCCCGAGCAGCTGCTCCCACCGCAGATTGCTAATACTATTGGATGACCAAGGGATGGGAGTGAGAGGTACTTTCCCATTCAAACTGCAAGTGCCCTGCCTTGTATTGACTTAAAGTTTATGATGCATGATACCATCTTGTTACCCAGGTCCTAATTTGCAGAAATAAATCCTCCTTTTAAAAGGTAGTTAAATAGGTAATAAGGAGAGTCATGGCCATAGATTTTGTGCAAAAGCATTAAATACAATTTTTGCAGGGAATGAAAAGTCATACAGTGTGCAGAGCGTTAATACTTGCCAGCCATTTGCTATTGACAGAACAATTTATCTTGATAAAGGACAGTGAAGAATTCCAATCTACTCACTGCCATCACATTATCAGCAGTAATATATGACTGCATCTAAATATAAGGGTGAGAACTGATACAGCTGAGGAGTTCTTACTAATTTGCCTGTAAATAGATCATGTACCGGACAATGAGCACGTGACACATTTACCATGTCATTGCAGAGCCTATTTTTATGAGAAATTTAAAGTTTTGCTGTGTTTAATGGAATATACCATAATGTTTCCTTTTGGAAACAGCATGCCTCTTTAGTAAGAAATTTGGTGCTGGTTTAGGGACTGCTAGATATTACAGAGAAGATAGGACACAGAAAGGTAAATTCTAAACCTGTACAAGAGGTGGATTCTCTCAGAATTTATCACCATCTCCCTGATTCTTTGCTATTAGCTTTCGTGTTGCAGTTATTACAACAGTATGTACTTTTTTTTGGGTAGGATTATAAGCCTGGGGAGTGCTTCTTAAGTGTTCCTTTGAAAATGGATCTAAGGTAACTCTGAATTATCTGCAAGGCCCGGAGAAGGACACAGTGCAGAAGGGTTGAGAAGGACAACATGGAGCTTGAGTGGTACAGATTAGGGAAGCACTGGAAGCCATTGGAGCCCATTTCCCCCTAGGCTAGAAGCCATGCAAGCTCAGCTCACTATGGTTATGGGAGGCAGAGGTGTAGACAACACAGTCACCTGGGCACATGCCTTTGTCTTCCCCATCTCCCAAGTACCTGCACTTCTATAAGTCTCAAAATAAGAAAAATTCAAATCCCTTATTGCTTAACATCTGCATCTTGAGTTTACTGGTAAAAACTGTTGTGTTTCCTAGGAAACTCTTCAATGGCTCATCACTTTCTATTTGTCTTTCACGAACCCTTTCACAAGAGAAATGAGAGCCTGGATCAGTGATAAATAGCTTAGGAGTGATTTGTATATTCCTTTTAGGACTTTAGCTGTAGACAACTAAAATAGCCTGCTATTTGTAGCATGCATTATTTCTATCATAAGTAAAATATAAAGGACCCGTGAAAGATATTAAAGAAAATCACAGTATTTCTAATTTAATTGTTGAAAGCAAATCAAAACAAGAAAATGAATTTGACAGCCGTGTCCAAGAAACAGCAGCCATCCTAGTCTTATGCCACTAAGATAGACAAAAATTCTAATTTTAACCAAATTACTTGAATTGACTACCGTTCTAATAATCAGGAAACTTTCTTTCCCTCTCTTGATCTCCTGTTGTGAAAAACAAAACAAAACAAAAAAGTATAGATTAAAAAGTCCAGCATTAGCTTTAAGATCAAGAACTGAGAAATAGCTGTCACCATTTGCTTGCCTTTACTTTTCTGGCCACAAGGTGTCACTGTTGAACGCAGGACCTGCACAGTTTGTTGTTCCTGTATGCCCCATCCTTGTGGATGATGATCCCTGGGCAGTACAGAGAGGCTTCTCCACAGTCCACCCAGCATTTGTTCAGACTTGAGTTTACGGTGGTAACCATTGGACTTCAGATTCACATCACATCAGAGTCAGAATGCTTTTCTTCACTGGGTTATATGAGGATGAGCATTTTGTGAGATTTCAATTAACACACACACACACACACACATACACACACACTCACGTTCGTACATGTATACAAGGCTTAGAACTGAGATTATCAGCTGTTACCAGTTTTTAAACAACTATTACTTCAAGACCACCTGAGATTAAGCACACAGAACTTTCAGCTAGCCTTCTCTTTTGCTGGTCCTGGCATAAATTGTCCTTTGGAAGCCTTGGCATCTTTCTTGTTTGCATATTTCACTTAATCCACTTGAAAGATTCTAATAATATTATCAGTTTAAAATGATGCTTCTTGCCAGGCGGTGGTGGCACATGACCTTTAATCCCAGCATTCGGGAGGCAGAGCCAGGCAGATCTCTGTGAGTTTGAGGCCAGCCTGGTCTACAGAGCAAGATCCAGGACAGGCACCAAAACTACACAGAGAAACAAACAAACAAACAAAAAATGATGCTTTTTTCTTTATCTCTTCCATCTTGTGACTCTTTTATCAACCATATCATCTTTCCCTCAGTGACGAGCTGTATCTGTGGGGCAAGTGACTACTTTGAGCAAGAAAACAAAGCTTGGGCCCTGATGGTGCCTCCTGAGTCAATGGAAGCCCACTGTTTGACATTTAGATAACTGAGAGAAGTATATGCAAAATTGAACTGGTCTCTAAGATGAATTTCAATTCTCAGTTTGTAAGGAAAACCACCTGGCCCTTATAAGTTTTAGTGTCTCTTGTTAAATGTACTAATAAAGTAGTATTTTTGCCTTGAAACATTTTTTTTCTGTAAAGATAATTTTTATAGTAAAAACTTCTTTTTAATTTGTCATAAAAAGCAAATGATGGGCCGGGCGGTGGTAGCGCACGCCTTTAATCCCAGCACTCGGGAGGCAGAGGCAAGAGGATCTCTGTGAGTTCGAGGCCAGCCTGGTCTCCAAAGCAAGTTCCAGGAAAGGCACAAAGCTACACAGAGAAACCCTGTCTCAAAAAACCAAAAAAAAAAAAAAAAAAAAAAAAAAGCAAATGATGTGATATAATGGCTATACATGTTATACTTATTTAAAAAACTTTGTAAAGGAAGAAAAAGAATGTTTCTAAGTGATATCAACAAAAACCTCATTGTGTTACTAAACATTAATGGGAAGTGGTATTATCTCAGAATGTTAGTTGAGGAATCCATTGTAGATGTAACCAACCGCCTTATTAAATAATAAACACAAAGCCAATGTAAGGATGAAAGCCCAAAGAGGTCAGAGCTAAGAGTCTTACCCTCTTTTCCGCCAGCTAGCTTCTCCCGCCAAGAGACCTCTCCGAAAAGGAAAGTTACTTCCTGTGCGTTTGACTTATAAAGAGTCCTTGTTCTTCCTTCTCATTGGTTGTAAACCCAACTACGTGACTGCCTCATTACTGCCTCTCTGTATAACCTCCAGGTTTTCTATGGTTGGTATTGAGATTAAGGGCGTGTGTCTCCAATGTTGGCTGTATCCTTGAACACACAGAGATCTACCTAGTTCTGCTTACCAAGTGCTGGGATTAAAGGCGTGGACCACCACCGCCCTGGCTTTCGCTATGGCTTGCTAATAGCTCTGACCTCTAGGCAACTTTACTTATTAACATACAAATAAAATCACATTTCAGTACAAATAGAATACCACTATAATCCATCTTCATAAAATTGATATTGGTTACATACCCAAGGTTTTCAGGGGGAAAGGAGCATGTGCACACAAAAGCCAGACTATAAACACAGGTCTGGATATTTTATTTCATGAATTTTATGTTCAGAGTTTGCTGAAATCTTTTTAATAATTGCTAGATTCTGTTGTTGTTGTTGTTGTTGTTTTTACTCTTTGCTCTTTTGGGGGCCTGCTCCCCCAGTTCCCAAATAAACACATGGAGGCTCATTCTTTCTTATAAATGCCCAGCCTTGGCTTGTTTCTTGCTAGCTTTTCTTAAATTATCCATTCTACCTTTTGCCTCTGAGCTTTTTACTTTTATCTATTTCTATATATCTTTTTTTTCCTTATTATTCCATGTCTGGCCACTTCTTTTCTTGCTCTTTGATCTTTTATCTCCCCAGATTTCTCCTATTTATTCTCTCTTCCTGCCAGCCCTGCCCATCCTTTCTCCTGCCTTGCTATTGGCCCTTTAACTCTTTATTAGACCAATCCGGTGTTTTAGACAGGCAAAGTAAAACAGCATCACAGAGTTAAACAAATGCAACATAAAAGAATGCAACACATCTTTGCATCATTAAAACAAATGTTCCACAGCATCAACAAATGTAACACATCTTAAAATAATATTCTACAACAAGATCCTCCCAGATTTCCCATTCACAGTTATGTTGTAAACAAATGCAAAAGTTTGTCTCTTTTTTTTCCATTTGCTCTGCTTTAACTGTGTAGATTTTGTGGTTTCAATATGAAATGTCCCTTAGAATACTTACATACAGAGTATTTGATCCTCAATGCAGTCAATTCTTCCTGTTCCCTTTATGCCTTTGTGAGGATCTGTGTTAAGTGCATGTACAATCCCATACGACTTCCTTAACCATTTGCACTGCTCATTTTATTTTCAAGTAAAACTTCTTTTTATTGCAAATTAATTGTTAATTTAAATCTATTTTGTTCTCATTTAAAAATTATTGTAACAAATTGCCTTTTTAAAAAAAAAAAATTTGGCGTGATTGGCCTACCACGAGCCACACGGTTAACTGATTCTCCTGTCTTCAAAAGTCAGTTGTCCATAACTTCTAGTCAGGAGTCAGGGCTTGTGAAACAGTTCTGACCATGCTAGAACTTGGGCAGAATATCATTTCCCTGATGGCTAAGGATGTTGAAAATTTCTTTAAGTGCTACTTGGCCATTTGAGATTCCTCTGTTGGGACTTCTTCCTTTAGGTGGGTAGGCCAATTTTAATTGGATTTTTTGGTTTGTTGATGTCTAGTTTCTTGAGTTCTTTATGTATTTTGGATAGTAGCCCTCTGTCAGATGTGGGTTTGATGAAAATCTTTTCCCATTCTGTATGCTGCCATTTTGTCTATGGATAGTGTCCTTTGCCTTACAGAAGCTCTTCAGTTTCATGAGGTCCCATTTATTAGTTATTGATCTTAGAGCCTGTGTGATTGGTGTTCTGTTCAGGAAGTTTTCTCCTGTGCCAATGCATTCAAGTCTACTTCCCACTTTCTCTTCTGTCACGTTCAGTATATATTGTTTTATATTGAGTTCTTTGATCCACTTGGATTTGAGTTTTGTGCAGGGTGATAGATATGGATCTATTTGTATTCTACATGTGGACATCCATTTAGACCAGCACCATTTGTTAAAGATGTTTTCTTTTTTCCATTGTATTATTTTGGCTTCTTTGTCAAAATTCAGATGTCCATAGGTATGTGGATTTACTTCTGGGTCTTTGATTGATTCCATTGATCCATCTGTGTGTTTTTATGTCAATGTCATGTGGTTTTTATTACTATATCTCTGTAGTAGAGTTTGAAATCAAGGATGTTGACACCTGTGGAAGTTCTTTTATTGCACAGGATTGTTTTAGTTATCCTGGGTTTTTCATTTTTCCATATGAAGTTGAGTATTCTTTCAAGGTTTGTAAAGACTTGATGTCTTTGAACATATCTGTGATTGTACCTTTGAAATTTTGGAGTTGGTCTAAGTCAGTCTCATTGGGACCATTGCTATGTTGTTAGTAATTTGGGGAGCAGAAATGTCTTGGTTTTTCATGTTGCTTGTGTTTTCACATTAGGAGCTGAGCATTTGAATTAGTTCATTGATTTTTTTTCCATGTCATTTTCTGAACCATGTGTGTTGAGTGTGCATTTGGTGGGGTAATTGACGTGATCCCTACTAGTACAAGAAAAGATGTGGCTGTTATTGTTTGTTTTTGCTCTTTTGGGGTCCTGACACCCAGCTCTCAAGTAAATTACACACAGAGGCTTATTCTTACTTATAAATGCCTGGCCTTAGCTTGGCTTATTTCTTGTCAGCTTTCTTAAATTTAAATTATCTCATCTACCTTTTGCCTCTGGGCTTTTCCCATTCTCTAACTTCTATAAATCTTACTCCTATGCTGTGGCTTGCTGTGTAGCTGGGTGGCTGACCCCTGGGTCCCCCTACTTCTCTGGCTACTTGAAGAGGTACAACCTCAGACCTGAAAGATGGGCAGGTTCTCTTGAGGTCTTAGGGGCTGGGGTGTCAGAGGACAGGGTACGTGGGACCTCTTACCTAAAGAGCAAACCAGTACTCTGACCTAGTTCCTTTTTAATGCTTATTTATCTGTTGTGCCAAACGTTAGAGTACTCAATGGTGCTGGTGTGAAGTGAGTTCTCATCAATGTATGGAGCCTTTGCTTACACATGATAAAAGATGAGTTCACTTAGTGCTTCACCATGCTCAGGAGTGTTCATAGATCATCAAAATCAGGTCTGAGTATACCCACCCTGGTTTATTTTCTCTTATTTCTACTTCATGAGTAGTCTTAAAAAAAATGTTGCTTATATTAATTTGGTTTCTCTTAAAAGAAAGGTGTAGTACCTATGTGGGACTTAAAGAAAAAAGGGATCCTTAAAGTGATTCAAGCCAGATACAGATAGCAAAGTTAACAGAAAATTAAAGTGTGACTCAGCCTAGTAGTTATGAAAATGTGATTACTCTGCATTTATCTATTAATCAACTATTGAGTGTACTTATACTGCATCTGGAGACCAGCGCAGATTTTACTAATAGTGAAAAATGAAAGTCCAGAAAAGAAAATCATTGAGCAAAGGAAATATAGTGAATGAAATAGGAAGTCACAAGTCTAGATGATAATTGTTGGCATGGAAGTATCAACATAGCTCAGACAAGGTATGATAGTCTTCCTAGAAGGAATATTAGAATAAGTAATACTTATTGAGGTACTGTCTTAGAGTTTCTATTGCTGTGAAGAGACACCATGACCAGGACAACTCTTACAAAGGAAAACATTTAATTGGGGATGGCTTTCAGTTTCAGAGGTTTAGTTCATTATCATCATGGTGTGGCATGGCAGTATGCAAGCAGACATGGTGCTGGGAAAGGAGCTGAGAATTCTACATCTTGATGCACAGGCAACAGGAAGAGTCTGTGTCTACACTGGGCATAGCTTGAGAATAGGAAACCTCAACACCCACCCCTAAGTGACACACTTCCTCCAACAAGGCCACACCTACTCCCACAAGGCCACAGCTCCTAATAGTGCCCTTCCCTATGAGCTTATGGCATCCAATTACATTCAAACTACCATAGGTGGTAACTAACAATAGAAACCAGAAGGGTGGATGGGAATGAACCAGAAAAAGAGTCTGGTTATAACAGAGAAACAAATCCAACACAGGCAGAGAGACCTTATAATTGTGCTTTTGAATTCAATTCATAATTACTTTGTTTAGAGTGATTGTTACTATGTCCACCAATGACAACAATCTGCAGTTTTTTTTTAATCTGACTTATATCAGTATAATGTTTGCTTCATAAAAGGAGTTTGGAAGTATTCCTTCCTTTAGAAGGATTAATATTAACAAGTGTGGGGGGCAGGGCGTGGTGGTTCAAGCAAGGTATGCCTCTGTAGACTGTGGTTTCTTTTATAGGCCTGACTGACTGACTAGTCTGGAGTTCACTAAAATAGGCTAACTCCAGATTTGTTATCCTCCTGAGTGCTGGGATTAGAGAGGCACATGTTAGCATGTCCCAACACACTCTTTTTAAATGTTGAGTAGAATAATCAGTGACACCCTCTTTATTGCTTTTTGATTACTGATTCACAATTGTGCTCATTTTTTATTCAAAGTTTTCCATGATTCAATCTTAATACAGAACTTCTAGAATTTAGCCATTTATCTTTCTTGTGTATTAGACTTGCTGATGTTTATGTATTTGTAGTAAATTCTTATTATCTTGTGTATTTCTGCATTATTAGATGATGTCTCCTGTTTCTCTTACAATTTTATGTATTTGGACCTCTCTCTTTTTTTTTTCTTGATTACCCAGGCCCAAAGTGTGTCCATTTACTTATCATTTTGAAGGAAACCCCTTAGTATCACTGACCTTTTATATTATTTTTGATTCTTTATTTCATTTATTTAGTAAATTACATAGTGTTTGGTTTTTCTCTTCTTGCTGATAAGTTGGGGCTTGATGTATTCTTTTGTTTTCATAGTTTCTAAAGCCACAGTATTGTCATTTAAGCCTTTTGGTTTTGTTTGTTTTTAGAAGTGTGGTTCATTTGAGGACTTTGCCTTGTTTCTCCTTTTATTGGTTTCTTCTGTCTTCCCATATGCGTCTTAAGTTCCTTGGCACTTCTGATGTCTCCTTGAAATTCTTAGGATTTATTTCATGGCCTAACAGGATCCGTTCTGAGAGTATTCCATGTGCAGTTGAGAGGTGTATCCTGTTGCTGTTGAGTGAGAAGGTTCTTCATATGTCAGCTTTCTATTTTGTATCCAGTGTATTCTAATCTACTTCTCCTGGCTGAATGGTTCTGTTGTCGAACGTTTCCTAATGTTCTGTTATTGCTATGTATGTTTCTTCCTTGTTCAGTTACTATTGGTTACTATTTTAGCACTCCAATATTTGGTACTTGCATTTTATGATTATTATATCTTCTTGATAAATTGGCTTTTTTGTCATGATATAATGACCTTCATTGATTGTGACTTGAAATGAATTTCACACTCATTTCACTTGGAAGAATTCTTTTTTAATTCCTTCATTTCCAATCTATATGTCCTTAAAGATGAAGACAAAAATATCTTCCAGAATCAAATCCCTAGATGTTATTTTTAATCTATTTTGTTACTTAATGCTGTTTTAGGGTATGATTTGGTCTATTTGCCTTTAAAGTAACATTCATCAGTGAGGTTTCATTGGAATCATTTCTTGACTATTTGCAGTTTATCTCTTTCTTCCTCTTTTGTTTCCCCATGTTAATTAGTTGCCTTTTGTAGTTATATGTTTTGATTTCTGTCTTGTAATCTTTAGAATACTTAATAGATTTTCCTTTTTGGTTACCATATAGCACATATGATATACCCATATATCTCCCTATTTTAAGCTGATACTCAACAACTTTGATCATGATGATACTGATTTTCAACTTCACAGAATCTAGAACAACCTGGGATATGCATATCTGGGCATGCCTGTGAGAAATGTCTTAATTATAAAAATTGGTGTCAGGACCATCCTTGGGTGGGGATGCTGAACTACAGAAAATGGGCTGAGCATCAGCCTACATTCATCTCTCTCTATTTGCTGATTATGAATGTGATGTGGTTAGTGGCTTCAAACGCCTGCTGCCTTGACTCCCCTGAGTGTTGAACTGTGGGCTAAAATAAATCCTTTCTTCCTTAAATTGCTTTTGCTAGAGTATTTTGTGACGGCAAAAGAAAACAACTAAGAAAATTGTACAGAACAACTCTATTCCTTTGTTATTCTTCCTGTTGTTATTATAGCTACTAACTTTTGTATGAACAATAAAATTATTTTTGTGATGATTATTTTTATATGTATTTTAGTTTCCATAAAAGCATTTAAAATGCTCTAACTTGATCTACATGTTTCATTTTATTGATGAGTTTTGAATATTCATACATTTTCCATTGTATTTATTCCATTTGATTTTTGAGTAACTCCATCTCATGTATATTACAAAGAAGGACTAACAGTGATGAGCTTCTCCAGTTTGGGGTTTTGTTTTGTTTTAGGAAAATCTTTATTTATTTCATTACTATGATTGTTGTTATTTGTTTGTTTGTTTGTTTGTGAAGGTCTTAACCCAGGATGACACTCATCTGTAACTAAGGATGACCTTGTACTCCTGACCATCCTGCCTTCACCCCCAAGTCCTGAGAGTATACCATGCCCACCTTCTACTTCACTTCTGATGGATAATTGTTGATCTAGAACTCTTCATTGGCATACCTTTATTCCCCTCAGTGTTTTCTATGTACTCTGCCACCCTCTACTTGCCTGTTAACTTTTTGCCTAAGAAATTCTCTAATGATGAGAGTCTGCTCTATATAATCAATTGTTTTTCTCTTGCTTTTTTAAAATAATTAATTCTTCTTGCCTTTGACTTTTAACAATTTAGCTATAGCTTGTCTTAATATAGATAGGCATTTTAATTTCAACATATATAGGGTCATTTGAGCCTGATCAATCTGTATTACCACTTCCAAATTTGGGGGATTTTCAACTATTTGTTCTTCAAGTGCATCTTCTGTACCTTCCTTCTGGTCATCATAACCAAATATATGGTCAATCCATTTCTTTAGGATTAGTTAATGCATCTTTTTAGCTGCCTCAGGAGTACCCTATCTCCCAATCTTTTGATATCGCTATACATAGCTATCTGAGAGCTTGGGGAAGTGACAGTTTCTTATAGGCTCTGAAGATTTGTTTGAGCAGTAAAAGACTTTATCCAATCCTGGGTGTCCTGTGCAATTGTGTTCACCTACTTTGCTTTTAGGGTTTCTAGCCAGTGAGGTCACTGTTTTTGTGCTAAGATTCTGAAGATCCACTGGCCAGAGTCCTCAATATTAGCAGCATACATAGATAAACTTCACTTTTGTAGACACACAATCTGGGCTTTGTGATGTTAGGAGTCCTCACATGGACCCACAGTTCAGTAGAACTACAGACTGTACCCTATGGTTGAGCACAGGGTGTCATAGTAAGGAAGTTAGGGCAGAAGGAGCTGGATGTAGCTGGTCACATCATATCTGCACATGAGAAGCAGAGAGCGGTGAATGCTTGTGCTTGACTCACTTTTATATATGGTCCAGGATCCCCATTTAGGGATGCTCCAGCACACAGCTAAAATGGGTCTACCCTCACCAATTAACTTAATCAAAATGATCTCCCATAGACATTCCAGAAGCTAAATAACCTCTCACAGATGTGCCTGGAGGCTTGTCTTCTCCTAATTCCAGATTTTGTTAGGTTGCAATCGTCATCATAGACTATTATGCGGCTAGTTTCTCTGTGCATGTTTACTGGCTATAGAGAAGACAGAGGGACTCACAAAATAAGGAACCGGAAATTGAGGGGCTAGGATTTCACTGAGAATTTCTGGAGGTGAGAATCTTTTATTCATGTCTTTATTCATTTATAAATGCTCATTAAAGTTCATAATATTTCCTGCCCATAATCGTGGATTTTAAGGATGTACCTTGCATAGTAGGTTTAGCCTTTGTACAGAAGAGGTTCTTGAGACTTGCAGAGACTAAATTGTGTGGCAAAACTCACATATATAATAATATCAGAAGTCCCTCTGCTCTTCAAAGCTAGACTTTCCCCCTTTACTGCTTAGTAGCTGAATGAGAGGTTGGGTCAGAAGTTGAAGGGATCTAGTTATAAATGTGATCATCTTTTTTCATGTAAGGTTTTTCTACAATTATTCTTTTAATTGATACCTGTATAGGTGTATATCATGACACCACATGAAGAAAAGGCTAGTACTAAAAAGCAAATAATTTGCTCAATGTATCTGCTAGCATGCATTTATCTTGACACAGATGACAGCTCATCTCCTTTGTCAATTGTCTTTTTGCAAAAACTGAAACATTCCCGACCTCTCTGTACGTCTCTCTTCCTTGAAGTTGTCCGATAAAGATGGTTAGCAAACAAATAGAATGCATTCATTTAAATGAAATGTAAGGTAATGCCATTTTAGTGAGACCTTAACATGGAAATACACTAGGTCTTAGCGATGACTGTTTGGCACTGAATTGCACCGAAGGTCTCCACATGTATGATGTCAATGAAACAAAACAGTCTATGCCTTTTGCTCTTTTGGACACATTTTGGGTGTGGTTAGAAATTTAAAAATGTGTTAAAAAAAAAACTCCAGCAAAACTGTTTAGTAGGAAAATTTTGGAGGAAAAGGTCAGGAAATGTAAAACGGGACCTAAAATGTAATGAGCATTTCTAAGTATTTGCCAGTGGGAAATCACTCCTTCCATATTAAAAAAAAATAGATTTATCTATTCTACTTTCGGCGTAGGTGTATTTTGCCTGCGTGTGTATGTGAACAGCATGCATGCCTGAGACCACTAGAAGTCAGAAGGTATCAGACCCCCTGGAACTGAATACATGTGTGTTTGTAAGCCACCATGTGGGTGCTGAGAACCTCAATCCAGGTCCTCAGGAAGAGCTGCAAGTGCCCTGACCCACTGGACAATCTCTCCAGTGCCCCCTCCTCATACTTTTTAGAGATTTTTTTTTTTTTGGTTTTTCGAGACAGGATTTCTCTGTGTAGAGATTTATTTTTATTTGATATGTGAGAGTGTATTCCCTCAAAGTATGTAAGTTCACCATGTGACTGAGAGCCCTCAGAAGCCAGAGAGGTTGTTGGATTCCTTGGGACTGTTGTTCCATAGGGTTGTGAGGCGCTGTCCTGGTGCTAGAAACCCAACCCAGGTCCTCTACAGAGCAGCAAATGCTTCTAACCCCTGGGTCATCTCTTCATCCCGCCCCTTTCATTTTTTTTTTATATAGTGAAAGCATATCAGGATCAGAGGTGAGTCCAGAGGGCACAGGTGTCTAGAGGTCAAAGGTGAGTCTAGAGGGCAAAGGTGAGTCCAGAGGCAAAGGTGAGTCTAGAGGGCACAGGTGAGTCCAGAGAGCAAAGGTGAGCCCAGAAAACAGAAACTTGCATTTCCAGGCCCTCATACCTCTGTGCAATGAACTGCAAAAGGGATTAATGGAGGCACACAGATGCTATAGGCAAGGCTACAGGTGGTTTATTGAGGGGGAGACACAGAGGAATCTGGAGATATGTCAGGCCTTCCCCATTGCCTGGCTTCAAGAAGGCAAGAAATAAGAGAACCAAGAGGAGGTCTACAGTAACCTTTCATGGCTTATTAACACATAGCAACCCCCTCTCCCCAGTTCCTATACTGGTGGCCTTTCTAAGCATTCTCCCTTAGTTGAACGAAGCTTGGTTAGCCTAACAACTACCCATCTTTCCCCTGGTGTCAATCTCCTGGTTTGTGCAGTCCTTTGGTAAGAACTTAACAGGCTGAATAGTACAAGGCAAAGAGGGCAGACTCCGCTAAAGCCACCAGATCTGGATTGGAATCATGCGGCTCCTGTTTAACCAACCACTAGTGCATCCTGAGTTGTACTCACTTTCATGCAAAAACAAACAAACAAAAAACTAGTAACATCGGGAGTAATGTCACCAGACTTGGGGTCTTGGTCTATACCTCAAGAAGCCATCCATGCTCAGCTATCTATTCTTGAAGACCAATTAAAACAGCAAAATTAACAGTAAACAAAAAAAAATTCAGAAAAAATATTTCTTCAATGTAACCAAATTGAAAAGGGGAAAAAAGAGATCCAATGACTCCCTCAAATCTATCTTTTGGGTCCTTAAGTGAGATTAAAGTTTAAACAGAGGTCCGGGAAGATGCATATCTAAGCAGTCTGGTCAAGATGTGATCTTGTCCTCCACTGAACGTCCATTGTCTGGGCTCCAGCCTCTCCAGCAAAAGTCTAACCAGTTGTTGGTACTGTGTGAAATCTCTTCCTGGGAGGCAAGTTCCCCCTCTGGTGGCACCAAGTTTCCCACTTCTCCTCCTCCTCCTAGCATGAGATTGCTGGGGCTAATCCCAGCATCTCTGGGTGGTTCTCTCCTTCTACCATAATGTGGGTTCTGGGAATAGAATACAGGTCACTACCCTTGTGTTGCAAAAACCTTTGCCAACTGAACCATCCACTGGTCCGACTTATATCATGTTCAAAAGTGAAAAAAATTGCTCTAGTAGAGAGAGCTAAACCATGAGCAAAATGTGTAACTATATAATAAATTATAGCAGAAATGGATATATGCTTTGGAGAGATCAAGCAAATACATGGGTGTTATTTGAGCCAAGCGATGAGGGAGGCTGGAGACATAGTAGGGCTGGGGAGGGATATTTTAGGAGAGAACACAGCAGGCAAGGGGAAGTGGGCATGTTATTGGCATTTTAAGGTCACTGCTCTAGAACAGAGTAAACAAAGAAAATGTAATAGCAAGTGAGGCCAGGAAACTGACCAGAGCCAAATTGTGAAAGGTTTTGCAGGCCATTGTCAAGGCTTAGGCTTTTACTCTAAATGAAAAGAAAGCCATTCCGGGTTTTGAAGAACCTGTTGTGATAAAAGACACCTTTTATCTCCTTGATTGCTCTTTTGAGACTCGCTGTAGGGAAACAAAAGCCCAAGCAGGAAAACACTTAAACTATTTCAGTCTGGTAGGTGAGAAATTACCAAGTGGTAGTGTGTGAAGGTCAGAGACAAGTTCAGCTCTTGGATATCTTTGGGAGACAGAGCCAGGTTGTATCAGATCGCATGTTGTATCTGTGAGACAGGAAAGTGATAGACATCTATAGAAAGTTTCAGAATTGGGAACTTGAAAGGGTCAAATTTCATTTCCTGATTTTATGCTACCTTAGTTGATGACCTTCAAATGTTAGACATCTCACAAAATATTTGTCTATTTCTTGAGCTACTGTATCAATTCTAAGAGCAAGGTAAGCTACTGTTCACTCATATACACTCAGTATTTTCTCTGTATATGGAAATTAGCAAATATTGATGACTGGTTAGCTGATTGTCTAAGGCTCATCAGTGGTAGTGAACATACTTTTCCTAACGTTAGCTGTGATGACTGATTTAATTTAATGTTATAGTCATAGATTCTTAAATGTCTCTGGAGATATTTAAGATTATATGAAAATATACAGGAAAATACTTGTTTATGCTAAGTGTTTTGACTGCTTTAAAAATTCTTAGATCTAAGATGCAGTGTATATATTGAAGAGTCTGGGATAGGATTTTAAACAAAACCATAAATGAGAAAATCAATACATTCCTAAAAACAGCAATGTCTAATTACAAACCATTGTAGCTAAATTAATGTTTGGAGTTTGTTTGTTGGTTAGGAGTGTGTGTGTGTGTGTGTGTGTGTGTGTCGCTTCTGTATGTGACTGTTCATGTGCCCACGTGTGTGGACAGAGGTCAACATTGGGATCTTCCTCAGCTACTCTTTGTTGTTTTTACCAGCAGCGAGAATGGACCAAAACTATACACTTTAAGAGTTTTATTAAGAGAACAGGGAAAAGGGGAAAGTGAGCAGGCCTGTGGGAGAGAGGTGTGGAGGAAACGGGGGAGGGAACAGGTGGAGTCCGTTTTTAAGAATAATCTCCTGCATGCATATAGGGGCTTACATAGCCACATCACACATGCGCATAGATTATGTGGCCACGCAAAGATTACTAGGACATAAGGCCCTTGGGGTGACTAGGCATTTGGCCTGAATGCTGACAGCCCATGCGCAGCCCTGTAACTCAGGAAATGCTGACACCTGGGATGACTAAACATTCGACTGGACTACTGACAATGCACTCATGTCGTGGGACCCTGGAAGCAGCTAAGAGGGTGCTGGAAATGATACCCTTCACCTTATTTTTTGAGACATGGTCTCTCTCTGAACCTGGAGCTCACCATTTCAACCAGTCCGGCTGACTAGCAAGCACAGTAAGGCTCCAGCTAGTCTCTGCCTGTACACTACTGGGATTAAAGGCTCATGCCACCACACCTAGCTTTTGTCCAAGGGTTCTACGGCTCTGAACTCAGATCTGCAGCAAGCACTGTTACCGACATGGTCATCTCCCCAGGCCCTGAGTTAATGTCTTACACAGTAAAAACAAATCTTGTTTTGTTACTAAAATCTTTTAAAAACATCCTGTAGGCTTTGAAGTCAAACCAGATGAAGCTCTTGAATTTTGAACAAAATCATGGAAAGACGCAAACATCTTTCCCATCCAATCCAGAAGTAATGGTTTAATTAGCTTGGTTTTTACAGTGGTGGTAATGAACCCAAGGTTTCCAATATGGGAGGTAAGAACCATTGCACTGAGCCATATCCCTAATTGCATCCCTGATCTAGAATTTATAGATAAAGACAGTTAATGATTCTGGAGGGGTTAAACTCGTATCTACTGGCACCTGTCATTGTGGTCGACTTTACATGTTTATGTATTGACTTTAATCAGATGTTCTTAATATTCATGAACTTTAGAGACTATCTGGTGGAATACAGCCAATACAGTAATAGTATAGCTGTAATTTTACAAATAATGGGATTTGAATGCTAAGGGAGAGCCTTGACTCTTTTTTTTTTTATATAATATCCCATGATCTCAGGTCTCCACACACTATTCCTAGGTCATGAACTGTGACCTATAACAATTAAGTCCTCCTTAGCTGGTGCCTTTTGTGTTAGACACACAGAAACCAAATAGAACCCTATCTTCACCTGGAAGTGTTTTATAAAACACAGAATACAACCATCCCATTCTCCATTAATCCAAGTGTACAAGTAACTCAGTTCTAAGGACTTTCGAACCTTAGCAGTATTTTATATTACATGTTCAAAAAACCCCATAGATTATTATAACATTTTTATTATTAAGTCTTTGAGAATAAAGTAAGATTATTTTGATAATATTCAACCCTCCTACCCCCTAAAGCCTCCCAGATTCCACCTCCACTTTTTTAAACTATCCCAACTTCATATCTCCCCCTCCTCCTCTTCCTCCTCCTCTTCCTTCTCTTCCTCCTCCTCCTCCCTTTGAGTCTAATTTGTGCTGGTCATATACTCCTGGATGTGCAGCCATCCACTGAAGCATAGTTAACTTACTAAGGGCCATATCCTTAAAGAAAACTGATTCTGCCTGCCCCAAAAGCCACTGTCTGTCAATAGCTTTTCACTTAGGAGTAGGGATTTTCAGGAAGCTTGGGAACTCCTCCCTCCACACTGGAATGTTGATTGGCTTGATCTTGTTCAGGAAGCCACTGTTGCTGTGAGATCATGAGCACATCTGTCTTGTCATATCCAGGAGACACTATTTTGTTCTGGTCTCCCCAAACTCCAATTCTTACAATCTTTCCACCTCTTCTTCCATGATGGCTCCTGAGCCTGAGCAAGAGACTGGGTCAATGACATAGTTGTCACATTTGAGGCTGAACACTAACTCTCTTGCGCTTTGACCAGTTGTAAGTTGCTGTATTGATCACTGTTCACTGCACAATGAAAACTCTCTGGTGAGGAGACTGACTGTTGTGAAAATTAACAGGAAATGCCAACAATTCAGCCTTTATTATGGCTGTTGTTTTTAAGGAACAAGTAATAAATCTTGGGTAGATGCCTGAGATCGAACCTCGTTTTTTATTTGATGACAGTGGCAATTGTAATAATGTTACTTTGTAATGACAAATTTTATTTTCAACACTGATATCTAGCTATTTATTAGACTTTAAGAGCAAGGATAATTAAACATTACTACTCAGAAGAGTTGCTTGTGTTATTTATAGCCAAAAAGAGTATTAAAAAAAACAAAACTTTTTATATTCAAATAGATGTTAATTCTTGCTTCATTAACTATAGACTGGGACATTTGTCTTGATGCCGCAGCTGTACCATCTCATTTCCCAAGTGTCTAAGGCAGCCCCCATGTCACTGCTGTTTTGTTTTGTTTTGTTCTCCACCCCAAGACAACTCACATGACATCCAAATGATAAGAAGCAACCAGACAGTATTTTCAGAAGGAATTGTGCCCTATGTTCTCTATCATATAATATAGGTTCTGTCTTAGTAGCCTGGTGCTGGTGAAGAAATTCTAAACAAAGAAAGAGAAAAGCTTTTTGGATATTTCTAAGCCAATGATACATGGTGTTCGGATCATTCATATCCTTTTAATTGGGCTAACGTGTCATTATCCCATCAACATCTGACCTACTGTTAAATTCCAGTGTGTTTTCTGATGAGAATATTGTTAACAATGGCCTTCCACACTGAGGTTTTTGCCAGCCCCTGTGGTGCAAGCAATTTTAGATGCTAGTAAAATGAAATAGCTAATGCAAACAGCTTGGCAATAGTATTTATTGTCTTTTACTTTAAAACAAAGAACAAAGATGCCATGGATAGTCTTATTTTTCCTAATTCTAGACATAAATCACAGAGGCAGGAGAAAATATGATTCCATTTTGAACAATAAAACAAACTTTGCAAGGTCTACACAGCACTGGAATTATGGGCTCTCACCACTATTATATGTAGTTTTGAGCATTATAGGAATATTGCTGCTTACATCTCTTCTGAGGTGCAAAGACTGTTCCTTATTAAGATTGCACACCTATATGCTCCATACTTTTATGTTCCTACGTACTAAGTCACGCTCACTCTTGATGGACATTTATTTGGATAATGTCTGGAAGCAAAGCATCACCCCTTCTCGGGCAGATTAAGGAGAGAGCACTCTGTCGGTGCCTGGCAGGTGTAAATTCTTTAATGTATGAGCAGTGTATGAAAATACACATCAATGTGGAGAACCCTCAAGCAGACTGAGAGGCTGCCATGAGCAATTTTCAGAAAGTATGAGTTATTTGGTTCCTCTGCAGAGAAAACAACTATGTAGGCATAAATTTGTGAATGGGGCTTGACAACCTGAACAAGCCCTGATTTCTCTCGAAATGTGATGTATGCCCAACATGTGACATGGACTTTCTGGTCACCTGCATTCTGCAGGAAATGGCGAACTGGCATGGTAACTGGGAACATCTTGAGCCACATTACTGAGGTACTTGCCAAGAAAGAAATTAAAAAGTCTTACAATGTGGAACTTTTGAAGTGACTTACTTGCCAAAGTATGTTTTCTTGTAGACGCTCTCCACTCACTATTCCCAACAATTTCTTGACCACCTAAATGTGAAAAGATATATTAAAGTCTGGCATGCGCATTCCCAATTTTGTCACTAAGTTATATGTTCTAATATTGTAAGGTTGTTTTTTCTGTAGTTGGCCCCAGGTTCCTTGAACAATCTTTAGTAATGAAATAAGCGTCTCCCTGGTGTGAGCTCGGTGACTTCAGCCAGAGTGCCTGATTGACGAGTCAGTTCTAATTGAATAAGTGTCAAGGTCAACAGCCAACAAGTGATGAAGATGAGGAACCCTGGAGTAGTGTTTGTTTCAAATCCCATTATATGTTTTTAGGAGCCCAGAGCTTAAGGGGGAAATGTAAAATTGGAAAACAAAACAAAACAAAACAAAACAAAACAAAAAAACCAAGAAAATAGTAGTAAAGCTATATGCTATGGGTATGAAATTGAAAACATGGTTATTTTTATAGTTTTAATAGAAGTAGCCACATAAAATATTACCACTATCAGAGTTCTTGTACATTTAATATTTTGCACAGGTTAAAATATAAGTATGTCCTAAGTGTTCTGCTGTGAATCAGGAGGGAAACAAAGGCTTAGCTCCTGTCACTCATTGACCTAGGGCTTTCTGCTGATATTTCCCTAGGGCCCTGTCCCAGAGAAACAGTTGGGGTACTTATTGGGGTTCATACAGTCAGACATTTCACATCAACGTCTGAAACAAATGCTACTTAAAACCTGCATATATCTATTCATCTCAGTAATTTGTTTTTCATATAGATATATAATTACATTTCAGTTGTATTTCATTTAAAAGGTCCATTCATCTTTATCATGATGAAGCTTACTAAAGAATCACAAATTACTCTTTAAGACATTTGCACAGAGTTTTCCATGTTCCCAAAATATTCAGTGCACATTGCTCCAATCGACCTGGGCGCACAACATTATTCCTATCAGAGTCCTCTCCCTTCTGCTACACCCTAAATGTCCTGGAAGTTATCATTCAAGAAGTATCACCTACTGAATCCTATGGAAGTAGTTATGAGACTAACAGTGCATGGTTGGAGGATCTAGAAGAGCAGGAAGCCTGCCCATGGCTTTCACGAAGGTCTTGATGAAATCTGTGGTTTCTAGTGGGCACTCATTATTACATGTGGTTTTGTCACAAAGCTACAAATGATGTGGCTCAGATCATATAGAATGAGTTCTTTGTCCAAGTTTACTGTGAGTTTACAGTGAGTCAGGACTATGTTCTGAGTCACTACATTCTACCACCATATTCTCAAACATCAGTCATTCATTTAGAAAGACTTGCTGGGTGTCCGCCTTGTACCAGGCATCATTGTGTGTTTAGTGTTGTAACTCTAAGGTGATGTTTCTACTATCATTAGTACCTATGGTGGTGGACAGAGTTCCTGCTCCATTAAGTCTCTGCATTTCTTTTCACTTCATAGAGGTGCTATTCCCAGTTTACAAATACCAGATACCAAGCAGGGAATATTAAGAAGCAGTATCTTCCTCTCTCTTAAGTCATGTACTTCATATAATGCCTAACAATAGACTTTGTTGCCTAATAATAATTTCCTCTCTGAATATTATAATTAGTCAGAAGCTAATAAATGCTTGTTGAATAAGTGCATAGATGTTAATTTTATTGAAAAGGATTACTCTGCTTTCATGGGTAGGTGTAACTGCTCTATAAACTGATTACTTATAATAAGTACATATTTGAAAAACTGAATGGTAGGATGCTGACTTTTAAAAGCGGTACAGTCTGCTTTCTAATCACAAATATTTTCTTTTGTTCTCACAACCCAAAGTGTACCCACTTCTGCCAGGGTCCCAGAGTATCATGTTACTTACTATACTATCAGTTTTAAATTCATAACCTCTTCATTTAACCTTTAGGTACAGAATAGGTCATCCCTACTGTAATTCCTTTAACAAGTATGAGCTCTGTGAAATCAGAGGCAAATCATGTACTTCTCACACACCCCAAATGCAAACATGCCAACCCCTGGGATAAGGTGACCGATACAGATGGGCCTGTCCACAGTCAGAGATGTGGAAAGGTAAGGCAGCTGCTCTGCCATTCCAAGGCTGTTTGATAGGTGTGAGGGTGGGAATAGTTCTCCACCTCCCTCAGCTCCAGCTCTGGGACTTTGTCATTCTTTGTTTCTGAAGATGGTTAGCAGTGTCTGCCATGACATTGTTTTCTTGCTGGCTTGCAACACGTAGATTTTTAAATCAGAAGTTGTGTTCCATTTCTGTATATTTCTGCCTTTTCTAGTGCTAGCTGGAAATAAAATATGCATGTTGACAATTTCACTGACACTCAGTTCTGTGAATCTTACTGGTGTCCACTCCTTTACACAAGGGTCACATCCAAAAATACCTTTGAAGTAAACCCTTGACTACCTTGGGCTTCTGTTTTGAAAACAGTAGATTCTTAATCCTGCCAGAAGATTCATTGTTCATGGGAAGCCTGGGAGCACATCAATCTCATATGTCTGAATAGTACACAAAGGTACCCCTTCAGGCTTTTCTAAGATTCTTAGCATGAGATTTATTGGCGCAGCTTTCCCTCTTGGTCTGAACCAAGCTATCTTGGTAGTAGTCATTCATGTAGAGGCATTCTCTTAGCATCCCATGTTTCATGGAAAGGATAAGAATTTTCAATGACCATTCATTCCTATCTCTCTTGTGTTTAACTGTCTTTAGATTCTTATATGAGTTAATCTTTAATCTTTTGACTATTTCTATAATGTCCAAGAAGAAACCAGAAAGAAATTTCAATACTTCGTTTGAAATGTTCTTGACTCATTTCTAAGTTACTTCTGCTCAAAGGCTACCAACGTCTGGCACTCTGTAACCATGACCACCTTCGTGAAAGCACTTACCTCACTTTCTAAAACAATCTTCCTGACGACTCTTTCACAAGCCATGTGAGAGTTCCTAGAGGTGTGCTACATTTGGGCGAGTCTTTTGAGCACACACTGTTTCTAAGCTACTCCCATGTAAGGGTGCCATCAACCAGGCAGGTACCAATATCTCTAGTCTTCTTTCTAATTGCTACATTAAGAATATCTAAGCTGCAACAGCATTACAGTTGTCTTACTACTTATGTGAGTCAAGAACCTAGGAACACTACTACTGGCTGTATAAGGACTTGCTTGCAGTCACAAAGACCCACTCCTAAGCTTGAATTAGTAATTAATCCAAGCAACCCTTTATGACATTTTCTCTTATTTATATGCATTTAATCACTTAACTAGAAGATTTAGCATGGAGAAATTTTAATTTCCTGTATTTATCAAGAATAATTCTGAAAAATGGAAAACAGTTGATTTCTACATATTTTAAGACACAAGAAAAAATATGAAACATACTTAAGGTCAGCCTTATTATTTACTACTATTATTTTTTTTATAAAGGGCCCTAATTAGAAAGCATTACAGTGTAATAGAACAGTATTTAGTTAGTTCCTTTCTTGATAGTGATTAGTTGTTCTTGCCCCTGTAAGGCAATTTTAAAGTAGAATGTATAGTTTAATAGGCAACTAGAGTCTACTAGTGAGTAAACACTGCTTATATAAATACCCCCTCTTTGGGGGAGTTTTTAAAATCCAGAGCTAAGAGTTGATTTTGATAAGTCTCTAATACCTTAAAGGAAGCAGGAGCCTAACCCTCAGGCTGCTGTGCCTCCTCCCTCTTCTAGACGCAGCTGTGACACGTAAGGTGTGTTCACTTTTGTCCTCTACTCCCCTTCCATTCCATTCCCTGTCCCCAAAGCAGACACAGCAAAGCTCCATGCTTGTCACTGACTGGAGAATGAGTTTATCTTTCTAAAGTAGTTTCTAGCACTGTAACAAGCTGGAACCAAAATGGCCAGTCAGTAATAAGCCAACTCTTACTAGCTTGCGTTAAATTATTTTCACTTGGCAGATAAAATTGCCACTTTTCCATTCTCCATTAGCATTTGGTTTAATAGGATTGAGAGGCAAGCTGGAGCGGGGTGGATGCTGTATTTAATTGGTTTGAAAATCTAGTAACTTTTAATAGATCAAACTTTGAGAGTGTTCCAGAAACACTTGGAACATCTATATTTTGCTTTCCAAATGAATCACAGTCTTCAAAGGAGAGACATTGCTGGTCAATAAGCACCTTTAAATTGTGTGCTGCTGTATTTTGGCTTTTATATCCTTATGGAACTTAGAAGGTTTGTATTAGGAAGTGGAACTTCATTTCCTAAGCCACTAGACTCTTTCCTCTTTTGCAAGTTGTTCTGCCTCTTGCAAGTGCACCTTGGGGTAAGTCATACACTCAAGTGCTGCTTATAGGAAAGCAGGGACTATCGAGAAGAGAGTAGTGCAGACATCAGAGTCACCACAAGTTCAAACCCCGTCTCAGCTGCCTACTGGCAAGATAACCTTGAACATGGAATTGAATTGCCAGGGCAATGGAGATGATATGGAGCGTAGAGGTGTAAATATGTAATGTGTATGGTGATAGGTGCTCTGTAAATTTTGCCTGTTTTGCTGTTAGGTTTCTCAATATGACACTAAATTTTAAAATATACTCACTTGGCCTTCATCCAAATTCCACAATTCACAATGGAAATGGCTGAAAATGGTAGAGAGTTCGGCCCCCGTTAGTGAGCCTGCTGCTAATATGCTCCTAGTCCCAAACTGCCGTCTAAGTCTGTCTTCATATCCATAGATTAGTATGCTCTCAACCCTCACCAGAAAAAGGCTTCTTTCTGCAATACATGGTGATTAAAACAGAAACTCACAACTGGCCAAAGTACAGAGAATAAGACACTGTATGGAGTGCTCAGTCATGAGTGGGTCATCTATACTATATCCTATTGTAATTTGAATGAGAATACTCCCCATGGGCTCATTCATTTAAATACGTGGTCCCCAGTTGGTGGCACTGTTTGGGAATGTTGTAGAATTTTTAATATGTGGAACCTTTCTGGAAGAATACACAACTAGGGGAGGGCTTGAGGTTTGACAGCCCCTCCTCTCACCAGTTCTTGGTCTCTGTTTCCTATGTGTGGTTGAGTTGTGAGCTCAGCTTCTTGCTATTGCTGCTTGCCTGATGCTGCCATGCTGTCCCCACAACTATGGACGATAGCCTCTGGGACTATAAGCCAAACAAAGTCTTCTATATGTTGCTTTTGGTGATGGAATTTTATCACATCAACAGAAAAGTTAACTAATTCTGTGTGTGTGTGTGTGTGTCTGTCTGTCTGTCTGTCTCTGTCTCTGTCTCTGTCTGTCTCTCTCTCTGACTTAGGGATCATCACAGAAGGGTCAGAAAGATTTGAAGAGCCATGGGTAGTGAAGGGCTACTGTGAAGCAATGTCTTCTTTACATGACAGGGCAATCTCACATATGAACTCATAGACCTGTATAAACTCAAGTCAGCCAAAACTGTGGTATGCATGGGGAAAGGACACACAGAGCTCTAACTGAGGAACTACTGGCTATTGGTGGCTGCTAGGGAAAGGAGACTCAGTCTCCTTCAGAGATGTGACTCTTGGAAGGTTATCCATGCTCCGGTGACTAGGTACACACCCAAGAACACACTGGTATTCAGTGGCTTTCACAAAAAGAGTTAGGAAGGAAAGGGGGTAGAGAGACTGGAAGGAGCTGGAAAGGAGGAAACAGACAGTGGGTTTGATTAAAATACATTATAGACATGTATGAAATTATGAAACAATAAACTCAAGCTTTAAATTAAGTTACATAGAACTTTCCCAGGTGACTGGGAAACTGGAATTTGCTACAGATGTCATTAAGGAGATGGCTAGGGCAATCTGTAGACTAAAGACAGTGGCTAGTGACAAATAAATGGGCCAGTCTGGAAGGAAAGGAAGGGAGACGAGGCATAAGGGAAAGATTGTGATTTGTCCTTTCCTTTCTAAGAGAAAACACTTTGAAGGTGTGACCAGATCAAGTCATAATCATGGCTGCACAGTGTGTCTTCATGTGTTCTGGACTAAATCAAAGACTACAGTGACTTACTAATGACACAAGCTATAACATCTGTTTAATAAATTAGATACCTAATGTCATACTCTACTTTAGCTTCTGTTATAAATAAGTTAAAATAAAGGAATTCATATCAGAGTTAGAATTCATGTAAGTACCTGATACATACTAGATGTTTGGTGTTGGGGGCTACGTGAATCATGGAAAAAATTATTTGAAAAATCTTCCTTTAGCGACATGGTTGGATTTTGCTACTTTGACACAAACCTAGGTCATCTGAGAAGAAGGAACCTCAGCTAAGAAAATGCCTACATCAAAGAAGGAACCTCAAGTAAGAAAATGCCTGCATCAAATTGGCCTGTAAGCAAGTCCATATAGCATTTTCTTGAGTGATGATTGACATGAAAGGGTGCAGACTGCTGTGGGCAGTGCCATCCATGGGCACGTGATCCTGGGTTCTGTAAAAAAAAAAAAAAAAAAAAAAAAAAAAAAAAAAAAAGGTGCTGAGTAAGCCTAGAGGGTAGTAAGCCAGTAAGCAACATTCCTCCGTGGCTTCTGCTTCAGAGTCTGCCTTGAACTCCCGCCCCAAGTTCCCTTCATTGATGGACTGTATGACAGGAGGTTAAATAAATTCTTTCTTTCCCAATACTGCTTTTGGTCATGGTTTTATGACAGCAATAGAAATCCAAGCTAGGATACTTAGTAGGAAATCTAAGGTGATTTCACTAGCATGAATTCAAAAAATCATTTTTCAACTACCTGCACAAACATGTCCATAAAATAGTCTAGTTTATAAATTAAGCAGACATCTTTCAGTGCTTCTGCTTAATCTGTTATTCTGAAGGATTGAGTCAGTGGGTTTTTAAGAAACAGTAGAAAGATGAGACGAGAAAGATGGGAGGCTCTAAAATAAATTCTTTATTATATGTAGAAGAGTATGCAGTTAAAAATCTTATCTTGGGTTTTCATATTTTGATACCATAAAATTTACTAATTAAATGTTTTTATGACTTCTACAAATAATTTATGGTCATTATCTAATACAATGAACAAGTTATATAAAGGAATCAAGAAAAAAAGCATGTATGGTTGTTGGGAAGTAATGATGGTTAACACATACTATATGCAAACACTAACACACCCACACATATGATAAAAGAATATGATAATTCATATTAACTTGTCCTTATTACTCCTTCCATTTTTTACTAACTTACTACAGTTTTGTTCACTTTTTTAGTGTAATCACTGAAAATTTTACAGATAGGAGCTTTAAAGTTATTCCAACCCATAGTATTGTCCATTTAAAAAGGAGAAAGAAAAAAGAAGCAACTCTCCCCATATCTCTTTCTTAATTGTTTTAGAAGATTTAGAGGAAAATACAGTTCATTCTGTTGAGTCAAAGTTATGCCCTCTTTGCCTTTTGAAGATGGTGCTTTGGCCTATACAAAAGCACAAAAACACAGATATGGGTGCATGTGTGTCCACAACAGCACGTGCATGGGTGTATCAACATTGTACTACCCCTGCCTTCTGAAAAATGTCATTCTTTAATCTTAGCTGTTACGTAACATTTAAGGAGCTAGTGGAGTTGCCCTCAGTTCAAATCAGCTCCTGCATACCTCAGGTTCTGGTTAATGAGCTTGAGAGGAACACACAAATGCATTCTCTTTGTTTCTGTAGCTTCTAAATTTGCAGCTTCTTTGTGGCTTTTTCCTCCCTGGTGTGCATTTAACTTAAGCTTGACAGAAAACATGGATGGATTTTGTAATAGACGCTATTTGGTACTTAAATCCCACAAAGGCATTTTTGGATAGGCTGATATCAGCAAAATTTTAGTGGGTGGTGAGGGACTGATGCAGAAAATATGTAATTGGCCTCTGTGTAGAATAGTCCACTAATGCTGTCCTGAAGGAGCTTTGGCTTCGTCTGAATCAGAGGAATTTGTGGTAAGTGATTTGTAGCCCATTGGAGGCACCACCAAGGGGGCATTTTGGGCAGAAGGCATACTTTGGAACTGAAGACCTCCTGGGGCTTCAGAGCTTTTACTTCCATATGAAAATACACAACATATGTTCGGTTTTTGTTCTGGGACTGCCATCGAGCCTTAAAATGTTTTTAGCTTTCAGTTGCGGGAGAATGAGAGGTTAGAGATGGGATGCAGGCAGGGGAGAGGATGCCAGAAAATTGCCCCATGCATCCTTTGTATCACACAACACTCCTCCACTGGAATCTAGTCTAATCCTCAACGGCAAACCTTCTTACTTAGATGTCTCACCTGTCCTATAAAAGTGCCCATCAGAGCAGGCACTGGTTTGCAGTAATGCAAGAGTCTTGTTTATAAAAATGTTCAAGAAGTTAAGATTGTTCAGGAGAACTAACCTACCAGGACGCATTCCAGCCTCATTGGATTGACTTTTTTTTTCTTCCTCTGTGTTCTCTGCATTTTGAGATTTCTCTGAATCCTGACTTCCATTCATCATTTTTATCATATTCTTAAAATGTGGATAATATATTGTAGCAAGAGTTCTCATGGAGTCAAGAAGGAAGCATTTTTAAAAACCTTTCCCAATAATTTAAATGTGTGATTTCCAAAGAGGTAGCTAGCCACAGGGACATTTATTCACAGTAAAAATTCACCCACTCGCATTTCTGCGTCTCTTGTTCTATATCCCTTGCTCTGTTTGCTAGGTAAATTAAAAACATCCATGAAGGCGCGCACGACCACCAACATTTTGCACAGCAGTAAAAATATCACTTCAGGAAAGGTGTGATGAATGGCTGCTGAGCCTGGAAGGAGCTGTTTGAACCTGAGTTTCTTCCCAGCATCTATAATAAGATACTTCAGTTTTCTTCCATATTTGCCCTCATATTGGGCTCTGTACTAAATTTATCATTTTTATTGCATGTGATTTTTTAATGCTTGTATTGTGGTTTGAAGATTGAGAAGTTGGAAGCCTAGCCCCATGTGTCTAGAGGCAGGGTCTTTAACGAATTAGCAAATTATGTTAGAGTATGTTTTCCTAGGTGAAAGAAACCTGGTCAAGTAGAGAGTCCTACACTGCATGCTCTCTTTCCGGTGAGATGCAGCCAGAAAGTGCATTGCCAGAACCTGAACCATGCATGCTCTTTGGATTTCTAGCCTTGGAAACCAGGAGCCAAAAGTCCTCTGTTCTTTAAAGAGTAGCCTGCCTCAGGTATTCCAAGACAGTCATGAAAAGCTGACTAATACAATCTCTCCCCTTGAGTTCATCAACCATTTGTAAGAAACGTCAAAGTCCTCCTTAGAATCATCCTTCCTTGCTGATCTGTCTTTCCAGAGCAGAGGCTGCCCCCAGAGGGCTTTCTGCAGCCATCTTACTTTGTCATCTAACTGCTGTTCCTACACCCACTATACTGATGATGGCTTCTGCACATTGCCCACCTTGCTATAGTATCTTTCCTATGAATTATTCACTCTGGCATTTCCAGTGTTTAGATTGTCTCCAACACAAACCAAGCTACGTTATCTGTAAGGTGATGTTCAACATCTATAGACCATCCCTCGAAGGCTAAAGCCTGTCACCCTTATCCCACCTCCCTGTTATCCACTCTGTATTGACTTCATTGCAAAGAATTATTGTAAGGCAGGAAAAGCCATTAGTAAGAGCGGAAGTAGAGTGGTGGGCTAAGAGCCGTTTTTCCATTTACCTCAACAATTGTTTGACACAATACTTCCTGCAAGGCCTGTGTGATGGGGAAAGTATACTGGGATTATTTGGAAAAGATGGTCACAGGTGGTTCATACATGCATACAGATCCTTGAGGAGAAATATGATTCATGATTTTTTGATGCAGAAAATTTTAAATTCTAACAGGTCTAGAATATCCCTTTGATAGGATATATAGACAAATGCACAGGAAATAGAACAGTGTTTTGAGTAATTATAAAGACGTATATAGACGAATCACACAAAGTTTTGAATTAACACTTCAAACTGAGCAGGGCTGAGATTAATTTTCTGATTATAATGGTATTAGCTACAGGTCTCCTGAAATATTAGTAAAGGTTAGTGCTAGCATGACTTAATCATTCAAAAATTGGTGAGTGCTTTTATAAATAAGGCGTCAGAAAGAATGCAGTGTCAAACAAAATATACACCAGGAGATAGACAAATAGGTGAACTGGAGCCAGCCGTCTGTGTCAGGGAGGGAGGAATAGTGTGGCCTCTCTGGGGAGCTTGGGAGATGACAAAGTGTGCTCTTCAGAGCTTTGCGTCATCTGGGAGAAGGACAGTTTAACTAATGTGGTCATTAGCACCGTGACTGCCAACCCATACCACACGGGGAAACTTTAAAACAAGGTGGTGCCTGGGTCCTACTCCTGGATTTTTAGCTTTTGTGAGTTCAAGACATTATTGATCTTTTAAAAATAATACCATATTTAGGCTAGGCAGTAGTGGTGCACGCCTTTAATCCCAGCAACTGGGAGGCAGAGGCAGGCAGACTTCTGTGAGTTCAAGGCTAGCCTGGTTTACAAAGCAAGTTCAAGGACAGGTAGGACTGTTACACAGAGAAACTTTGTTTCAAAAAAAAAAAAAAAACCAAAATAATCCCATATTAAAAAAATCTTTGCCATGCCATGTGCTGGTGATTGCTGTATTTGAGAACTAGACATAAGGTTTCATTGTGCTATTTTCTTCACTTCTATTTTTGAGACATTCTAAAATTAAAAAAAAAAGATTTTTAAGGAAAGAACAAATGTTCACCTCAGTTACTTAGATGCATGTCAACATTGAGACTCATTGATGCTGGTCGAGAGAGAGAGGGATTAAATCAGACAGTTCAGGTACTAATATTAATGTGCAAAGAATGTATGCATTGAGGTCATTAAGGTAACTTTTTCCCATCTAAATCAACTTAATTCCTCCTTTGCACTCTTTGTTAAAAGCAAACTGAAAGCTTAATCCCAGTCAGATGAGTGCCCTAGCCTACATTCTCAAGGTGAGGTCTATGTTGGAGCTTCTATTAGTGTCAGCCACAAACTTGTAAATGATCTTTCATGGCTTTTGTCTGTCTGTCTGTCTTACTCTGACCTGGTTTACAGCTGACAGTTTAAGAAAGGCCCTGTAGAAAAGATCCTCATTCATTGTGAAAGGCCTTTTCAGGCTTTAGTCTTTTTCATTTTCTTCCCTTCTCTTCTTGAATTAATTCTCTCAAAATCCATTGTCTACTGTCTGACACTTTCTCCCATTTATCATCTACCGTACCTGCAAGATCCAGCTCTCCCAAATCAAATGCTAAGAAGTTATACTTTAAAGCATTTTTCAGTGTCCCAATTTACTGTACCATCTCTTCTTAGGAGAAAGAGGAGATCCCCCATGTAACCTAAAAGCTGAGAGGCCTAAGAGGTACACAGAATTTTAGTACGTGGGGACACAACATTTACAATTTAAAGTATCCTACAACAAAAAAATGGTGTATGAAAAATCCAGAAATAAAATAATTCATATTTTATTTAGATCATAAGGGATCTAAAAATAAATAAGTCAATCTAGCTAGAGTTTAGAGGGATACAATTGTAATGAGCAAGGCAAGAGAAAAGGATAGATGATGAACAGTGCGCATGTCATGTGACTGTTTTATCTTAAAGGCAATGGAGAGGCATTGAAAGTTAGTGCCTCAGACAGGCAATCTCACCAGATTTATGTCTAGTAAACATTAATTTGACTGAGTTATGGATTCTGGATAGGACAATGAGATTGAATGGAAGCAGGCTGCCACTTTGCTGTTGTGTAAGAAAGATAATTGTGGCCTTGTAGGAAAGCAGTAGAAGCAGAAATTGAGAAAGCTGGGCAATATTCGGTGGAATTAATAGCACTTAGGGGTTGAGTAATGTAATTAATGAGTCAAAGTGGTGTGTTAGAGATGATGGCAGTGCCAACATGGGTAGCTGGGTGAATGGCGTGCCATTTAATATAGGGACTGTCTGCTGTTTGAAGGAGTAACAATGTAAAACAATGAACGCACTGAGCTCAAGATAGAAGGTGTTCAATCAGTGGTTCTCACCCTTCCTAACACTGCGACCCTTTAATCCGGTTCCTCATGTTGTGGTGACCCCCAACCATAAAACCGTTTTGTTGCTACTTCATAACCATAATTTCGCTACTGTTCTGAATTGTATTGTAAACATTTGACAGGCATGCTATCTGATATGTGACCTCCAAAGGGGTTGCTACCCACAAGTTGAGAACCACTGTGTTAGATTTAAAGTATTTCTTGACCGCTCCGACAGGAGTGCCCGGTACACTGTTGACTATGTAAGTATAGAGGTCTGAGTAGAGACCTCTTCTACAGAGAGAAAATTTTCAGTTACCACATAAACAAAGGTAATTGAGGTTTTCTGTGATTCAAAATACTTGGATTTGGAATTCAAAACATTGAACTAAATTATAGCTCACTTAAACATCCATTTTATTTTAGATCCTTATTTTCCCAACCTACAGTGATACTAATAGTTCCTTACATCTAGCAAAAAACAACCAAGTAACTGGAGCTGTATCTAGAACTATAGCACACTAATATTGCTTTAGTATGTTTATTTGATATACAATCCCCTCTTATGTGTAAGAAAAATATTGAATGGCATATGTTTATTTTGTTAATTAAGATGGATTGAAATTTGTAGATGTAACCAACTGCCTTATTAAATAATAAACACAAAGCCAATGTAAGGATGAAAGCCCAAAGAGGTCAGAGCTAAGAGTCTTACCCGCTTTTCCGCCAGCTAACTTCTCCCGCCAGGAGACCTCTCCGAAAAGGGAGTTACTTCCTGTGCGTTTGACTTATAAAGAGTCCTTGTTCTTCCTTCTCATTGGTTGTAAACCCAACTACGTGACTGCCTCGTCACTGCCTCTCTGTACAGACCTCCCAAGTCTTCTATGGTTGGTATTGAGATTAAGGGCGTGTGTCTCCAATGCTGGCTGTATCCTTGAACACACAGAGATCTACCTAGTTCTGCTTACCAAGTGCTGGGATTAAAGGCGTGGACCACCACCGCCCTGGCTTTCGCTATGGCTTGCTAATAGCTCTGACCCCTAGGCAACTTTATTTATTAACATACAAACAAAATCACATTTCAGTACAAATAGAATACCACTATAGAAATTAATTTTGTTTTAGATACCCGCTTAAGATAATAGAATTCCATACACTAGGCTCATGCTATATATACTATACTATACCTCCTATACTCTACTCTACTCTACTCTACTATACTGTCTTAGGGTTACTGTTGCTGTGATGAAACACTATGACAAAAAGCAAGTTGAGGAGGAAAGGGTTTATTTCATTTACACTCCCAAGTAACAGTACGTTACTGAGGGAAGTCAAAGCAGGAACTCAAAAGGACAGGAACCTGGAGGCAGGAGCTGATGCAGAGGCTATGGAGGGGTGCTGCTTACTGGCTTGTGTCTGGCTTGCTCATCCTGCTTTCTTATAGAACCCAGAACCACATGCCTAGGAATGGTCCCATCCATAATGGGCTATACTTACCCTGTACATCAGTCAGTAATTAAGAAAGTGTCTTACAGGCTTTCCTGCAGCCAGATCTTATGGAGGCATTTTCTTTAATGAGGCTCCCGGCTTTCAGATGAGACTTCCCTGATATCAAGTTGACATAAAAAGTATCCAGGACAATTGACCCCTTGTCAACTTGACACACCACTACAACCCTATTTAGCAATAACTTTTCTTTTTTTTTTGTTCATCCTCAGATCTCATATTAATAAATATCACAATATGAAACAGATTACAACCTTAAAAATCCCACAGCCATTACAGATTCAAACACTTGAAAAGTTCAATCTCTTAAAAAAAAAGTCCAGTCCTTTTTAAAAATTAAAAATCTCTGTAAAACTCCAAAATCTCTTTAAAAGTTCCAAATCTCTCAACTGTAGACTCCTGTCAAATAAAAATTAGTTAAATACTTTCTTACTTCAAGAGAAAAGAACCAGGACATAGTCACAACCCAAACAAAGCAAAATCAAACTCCAACAGTATAAGTGACTCAAGTGTCCAATGTTAAGGGTCCACTCGGAATCTTCAGGGTTCCATTAAAGTGCTTTTGTGACTTCTTAAGTGCCTCCCTCTTCAGCCTACATGGACTATCTCATAGACTTTGGCTGGCTCCACTCCTCCATGGCTAGGTCTATGCTTGGTGATCACAGTAGGGTACTGGCATCTCCAGAATGCTGGGTTCTCCTTCAACTGGGCATCACTTTCACAAGTAGCCCCTCCTGGTTTCTCTTCTTGGTGACAGTTCTTAAATTCTCTCGAAGACCCCTTCAACCTAGGACTTCAAATGCTAACTGAGGCTGCACCCTCACCAATGGCCTCTCCTGCCTCACTGTGCCAAGCCTCAGCTGCTCTCCATGACCCCTTCTTGCCTTCAAAACCAGTACCACCTGGGTGACTCTTACACTACTAAGTTTGGCTTTCAGCACAGGGTACAAACTCATCTGCCTCTGGAACAGAGCTTTTCCATCTGGACTCTGAGGAAACTCTTCCCAGAAGATTTCACCTCAGTGATTCTGGTCTCTTCTTGACCACTGCTAATTTCTCAGCTCCTGCTAATCGGCATCAGCTGTAACAGTACAGCAAGGGTTTTACTTGAATGATTCTCATCTCTCATTAACCATAGTTTTTTTTTTTTTTTAATCTCCAGCTGATCAGACACCACAGAGTCTTCATACAAATAGCCCAATAGTCTTAGCTTCTCTCTAAAACTTCACAAGCAAGGCCTCCATAATCTGCAGTTTTCAACATTCTTATCTCCCAAGCGCCTACAGAACAGTTCATTCCACAGTGGGCTGGGCCCTTCCACATCAATCACTAATTAAGAAAATCCCCCATGTTACAGCCGGAGGTATTTTATAGTTGATGTCCCTTGGTCTCGGTGACACAAGCTTGTGTTAAGTTGACATAGAAAGTATCCAGGTCATATACTATAGAATTGGGGTTAGAACCTTGAAAATGTCACTCTGAATGAATAATGTGGCTTTTCATGTTAATTTTTATGAACCAGTTAATGGATTGAAAATATAATCTAACTTGATTGTAGTTTTTTTGTTTTGTTTTGTTTTTTTGTTTTTGTTTTTGTTTTTTTCCTGAGTAGCAATGTATTCTACAGAAAGACTAAAACACAGTCTCCAGATAAGTCTAACAAGGCATTCTAGTTTGGCGTTAGGGATGTGGCTCAGTTGGTAAAATGCTTGTCACACAACTCTGAGGACCTAAGTTCAGATCCCCAGTACCTATATAAAAAGCAGGACATGGCAGTGTACACCTGTAACTGGGAACGTGAGAAAAGAAGATCCTTGGGAATTACTGGACAGCACACTGTCAGACTGCAGGTTTAGTGAGGGACCCTACCTCAAAAACTATGTTGGAAAATAGATGAGGAGACACTCCATATCAACTTGTCACGTCCATGCAAACATGTGCATGCACACATATATTCCAAACAAACTTGCATACACAGAGGCACGGATGTGAACCTCTACATGCACACACAAATACATAATTAGGAGAGAATGTTAAGGCACTCTAGCTTCTAGAGTGCTTAAGAGTCAAGAATAGACAGTGATCTGCACAAGACTTAGCATGCCACAGGACTCTGAGTCCAGTCCTCTGCATCAAAATAAGAGAGAGAGAGAGAGAGAGAGAGAGAGAGAGAGAGAGAGAGAGAGATGGTAATGGGATTTCCATCAATTGAGAGAGGTCCTATGTGATTCTTTTATCTTGTAACATCAAGCTGTCTTAGTTTTGTAGCATCACAATCATATCATTTGCATAGTTATCACTAAGTGACACATTGTTGTGTGATGTATGACTGCATGATCATATTTAGCTGAAAGAAAATGAAGAAGTAAAATAATAAACCTGGATTAAGTAGAAGAGGGGGACCAAGTAAGAAAGAAGAGACCAAAGCCTATTGTGGGCAGCCAATGTCCCCATCTGCCTTAACCATGCTAGTGGGACACCCCTAATTGGCCAGAAGTTATATATTTGGCCCTAACTGATGTGAAGTTATTATTTCATTTTTTCCTTAACTGTCCCAGGGTATGATCTCAGTTTCACTATGTTCAGTGTGAGCCCAACACTTTGGAAGAGACCTAGGAACTAGAAAACATTAACTCTAAGAGTATTTTATTGAGAAAGGTTATTCTAATTTGAAAATGCTCTATTTCACATGTGTGTTTGTCAATAAAAGAAAGATAGGAAAATTCAGTTTCCAAGCCCTCTTCACAGTATATGTACTGTGTTGACCAGAAATGCTGGGTTTAGGACCTCTTTCCTCCTAATGAGCAGTGTGTTGTGATGCAGAACTTTCGTCCCCAGTGGATTCTGTGCTCTCAGAGCTACTAATTTATCTTCCAGGAATTAATACTGTCTTTGTTAATATCCTAAGGTCCAGCCCTTTAGTGAAGTCCTCGTGTGTGTGTGTGTGTGTGTGTGTGTGTGTGCACGCACGCGCGCGCGCCAGGCTGAAATACTTCAATGTCATTTTAATACTTCCTATGACAAGACAGGCCCATCTACAAGCAAACCCTTCTTTTCTTAATAAGAAACCTTCCATGTTCTCTGTTTTAACACGAGCCTGCAGTAAGCTGAGAGCTATTTGATGCTGAATTCTGAGCAAAGGGTTCTTTGTGGGCAGGTCTGTCAAACAGCATAGTTTCCATGGCAACTCTGGCTAGATAACCCATTTGGGAAAATACTTGTAGGACCTAACACTCTATCATCTGTCATTCAATAATTTCATGTTCATAATAACTAGGAAATCAATGGCTATCCTCTGAGACAGTTTGTGGAAAGGGCAGGCATGCTATTGGCAGCACTGGGGTTTACATTTGTGTCTATTTGTTGTGATTCCAGTGCCAAGTTAGGAGTGTGAGGAATAATGTGTGTGTTTGGACTGGCACAAAGATTAAAGGCAGGTTCAGTTTGCAATCTAATTACAACCACAGTGTTTACATGTACAAAGGGAGGAAACCAAATGGCGTAGTAGTAAAGCATTTGCTAGACCATCGGGAGGGAAGGCTCACCTAATGCTAACATTTCACATTTAAAATTCTGCAGGAAAATGCAAGCCCCAGTCATCATGAGACTGGCATGAACAAACTTAGTAACGTAAAAGGCATTTTTTCTTATCTCAGCTTTCTAATTAAACTGCTTATCACTGTAGAAGCTGTGTTACCTGAACGTTATGTACAGAATATAAAGTGATCATAGAAAAGTAATTAAAATTCTTAAGCATGGGACCTGTTGACTTGACATACAATTCGTTTTTAGAGTGAGGTTTGATAATAAGGCAAGTTAGCTGATTAGAGAAATATACACTTAATAATTATTACCTTGACAGTGTTCATCAACTGAAAAAAATGTCAAGAATAATTTCAGCAAATGGACATTATAAACAAGGATGCATGATGAATTGAGACCATAAATGTGAGTGGAGGAGAAAAATTAGTCATTTTGTATTCTGTAAAGAAAGGGCTACTTCACCTTCATAAAATTATTTAGGAGTTGCCAATTCATTCATTATAAAATAGTGATTGTTTTCAATCTAAAAGCATTTCCACACAACAATAAATTGCTTTTCTTCAGCACGACATAATTTTAGAGCAAGCCACCCCTGCTCGCTATGTGCAGTGGCGGCACCTCTCTATAAGTTTATGGAATCCAGGTTTTGTCAAAGTGGACCTGTGGGTGCAGATTAAAACATCATTTTCAACATGTGAGAGGAAGTC